>ML796659.1:366846-401760 GCA_009831015.1 Picea engelmannii
AACTTATTTACTTTTCAAGACCTCTTAACTACAAAAACATGATAAACTTGGTATTTTCATTTTCATCATGTTCAAATATAAAAATGACAACATAATAACTTAAGAGTTGTTGTAATCTAACCTATTTAAATCTATCATGTGTACTATATACAATTAATACATCAATACATTTCTAAAAGTACTTTATTTTAGATATATTCAAAAATAAAGTACTTAATTAAGAGTACTTTACTTTATGGATAAAATTATATAGCATGACCTAACATCAACATCAACGTAAACATATAAATTAGGTACATCAACATCAACATATAAATTAAGTACATCAACAAAAAAAATGTTATCTATCTATCTATCTATCTATCTATATATATATATATATGAACAAGTCAACAACATATCTGGTCAACAACATAAATAATTTCTATAACTACATATCCAGTATAGCTCCCCGAGGAAAAGTAGGGGTGGAAGGTCAAGAAGTGGTTGCTCAACACTATGATCAAGAGAAACAAGAAATAGAGGAGGAGGTCAATTCATAGTCTCTGATGAGAAGCATGTTGTGGAATAATAGGTGATGTGCACTCCTCATCTGGGTGAGGTGAAGGAGGAGAAGGAAGAGGAGGAGGTATTGAAGCAGAAGTGCCATCACCACCCTGATCAACATCACCACTCAGAGGAGGAGGAGGAGGTATCGAAGCAGAAAATCCATGATCACCACTTGGAGGAGGAGGAGGAGGTACTGAAGCAAAAGCGCCATCACCACCCTAATCAACATCACCACCTGGAGTAGGAGGATGAGGTATTGAAGCAAAAGTGCCATCACCACCCTGATCAACATCACCACTTAGAGGAGGAAGAGGAGTTATTGAACCAAGCACCATGATCACCACCTTAATCAACATCACCACCCGGAGGAGCAGGAGTAGGTATTGAAGCAGAAGAGACATCACCACCCTCATCATCATCAATACTGGAGTATGCACCATCCCTCATCCTTACAAGTAACCTATAAGTTCCAATGATATGATGCATAAGAGATGCCATATCACGCGGAATTTCCATCCATAGTTGCAAGAGATCAGGGTCAATCCTGATGTCTCACATCTAGATCGGGAGAACTCCCACACCAACTAAAACTACAGTCAGTTTGTCACACACCTCCATCCTATATCTGAGATCGGGCCTATGCCACATGCCGAGTGGAATATGCGACTAATGACCCTAACCCATCACAACCTCATCCATATCCTCATCTTCATCAGGTAGTGGGGGAGGAGGCATGTCCCCAATGAATGTGCCAACATCTACAAAATATAACACAAGTTAATAATTAGTCGATAATTTCATTAAACAATTTAATATAAAGCGTTAAAGAACATGCGAGAATAAAATGTATTCGAATTAAGTAAGACAATAAAATGAAAGTACAAGGTTAATTTAAATCTTACCTCGATGATCAGGTGTTTCATCCCGTGTGAAGAGGATTTTGGGACATCCTCGCCAATCCATCATCGCATAAGGGTGCGACACCATCATGAACATGTGATCTGTCTCAATGGATAATATCTTAATTTCCTCCCTGGGAATCCTAGATGGAAAATCGGGCATTCCCCTCTTGGGAATCATCTCGCCCCAAATGTGCATCCACACCTCAGTCATCAACCTAGGAGTCCAATGGACAAAAGTAGGCATCCTCTCTAGAAACCTCTCAAAAAAAAAAAAACAACTCTAAAGCAAATGGGAAGTTCACCCTCCCATTTATCATAGCACAACATCTATCCAGTGCTATAAAAATCTGTCACAAGAAAATGGAAGACCAACTAATAAGTCATGGCCTCTATATCAAAGAATCAACATAATAAAAAAGAGTGCAACCATTGTGTTGACCTTCACCAGTAAAGTGTGCAATGGTCGACAATAACAATGACATGCACCTAACGTCCTCTGCAACGAATGAGGCAATCTGTAACTATCCACCAGCCACCTAAAAATCACTAGAAGAATGTATATCACACACAATATACCTCTGGGAGTAGGAAATATGACTCTCAGTTGCAACACCCACTGGGACATCAAGAAACTATGGAAAATCCTCCCCTCTCCTAGATAGCCCAGTGATAAAAAAAATATCCTCCTCAGTGGGATGGTACCACTGATGAGGACCAACTCAGAATGCATGTTGATGGTCATCCCATCAACGGATCAACTGCACAAGAAATGAAGAATTCCCCTTTAGGGATGTATCCTCCTCGTAGTACTTGAAGAGGCCTACATTTCTCAAGAGGAGCCGCGTAGCTGCAGTAATAGGGAAAGGGTAAAAACCCCTCTCCCTCTCTCTGGCCTCCCACTCCCAAACCATATTGTACTAGTCAAATATTTGTTGTTTATCCTCCACGCACTGATGTCTCTGCATAATTAACATATAAATTACATCAACATCATACATAAAAACATAACTTTTTTTTAGTAAATGAGAAATTTATTTCAAAATATGAAAACATAATTATTTTTCAAAAAAACAAAAATTTAACATTCGGTGTGCCTTCAAAACAGTAAATAACCACCCACAGTATGCACACATATCTTATGCACTGCATGCACAATGTAATTTATTTTGGGGAGTGCATAGAATTATCAACGCACCATTGCACCCCATTGTATACAATGCATCGTGAAAGCATGATGCCTATGTAAAGAAGTGTGTCTAGATACCACAGTGTCCTGGTGCATTCCATTCATCATGACACATCACTTAAAATAGACACTCATTTTAAATGGTGCGTCGTATCCATGTTTGCGCACCAGTCTATTCTTTATAATCCACGCACCGATTGAAAAACACAAAAATGTTCATGGTGCATAGTTTATTGTGTACACACTGGTGCGTTCACTCTAAAGGATGCATCAATTGAAAAACTATCTATTTTCAAGGGTGCATATATTATTATGAACTCATTGGTGTGTTCACTATAAACAACACACTATTTAATGGAAACTATATATTTTCGATGGTACGTCGTTTATTATGAACGCACTGGTGTGTCATTTATAAGTATGAATTGGTGCATTCCTTGTTATGACACACTGGGAAAAAAAACTATACATTTTCGGTGCACCCTATAAAATTTACAGGGTGCATGGTGCGCAGTGCAAGCCGAACGACTTGAACGCACCACGCTGGATTTTTTTTTTTTGAAAAATAATGAAACTTTTACTCAATTTCACAATTTAATTTGGTAAAAATTCAATGTACAAAGAAAAAAATAATTTACTCAAACATTTTCTCATCGAGGAGGCCTGGTTGGGATGTAGTGAACAAAACCAAAATTTCCCACCGTATGAAAAAATTGGAATCCCGCGAACCGAGCACCGAACGGAAACAAGGAAAGAAATGGAAGCACCGACGATGGTGCACTTTAGTTTGGAAAAGGTGGCATCGTTGATTGAGATCTTCTTTGCACTGGAAATGGTAAAAAAGTTTTTTACCGCCATTTGTTTTATTTACCCTTGTTCCAGTGCGCTTGTGTTAAGCACACTATTATTTAAAAAACAAAACCTATGATGGTGCACCAGTTTGGAACACACTAGTGCACCTAAGGTACAACGGTGCACCATTATGCATTTTTAAAAGGAAAAAAACAATGATGTTACACCCTTTTTTTGGGCACCGGTGCACCCATTTAGTGCACATCGATGCTTGTGAGCTTGTTTTATATGATGTGCATTGTTTTTTTTCTATTTTTTTAAACAACTTTGCAATAGTGCATCTAGATAATACGATGCCCCAGTGTGTTATATTCATCACGATGCACCGCTTAAAATAGACACACATTTTAAATGGTGTGTCGTATCCATGTTTGTGCATCGGTGTGTTCTGTATAATTCACGCACCGATTGAAAAACACACTAATGTCCATGATACGTAGTTTATTTTGTATGCACCAGTGCATTCACTATAAAGGATGCAACAATTGAGAAACTATATATTTTCAATGGTGTGTATATTATTATGAAATTACTGGTATGTTCACTATAAACAAGGCACTTTTTAATTGAAACTATATATTTTTTTCGGTGCATCGTTTATTATGAATGCACCAGTGCGTTGTTTATAAGTATGCACCATTGCGTTCTATAATATGGTGCACCAGTGAAAATGAACTATACATTTTCTATGCACCCTATAAAATTTACAGGTGCACCGCATACGATGCAAGACGAATGGCTCGAATGTATCGCACATAAAAAAAAAAAATGAAAAGCAATAAAAATTTTACTCAATTTCACAATTTAATCCAAAAAAAATTCAATGTACAAAGAAATAAAAAATTTACCTGGACATTTTCTCATCGAGGAGGCATGGCTGGGATGTAGTGAAAAAAACCAAATTTTCCCATCGTATGGAAAAATTGGAATCCCACGAACCGCGCATCGAACTAAAATAAGGAAAGCAACGGAAGCATCGATGATAGTGTGCTTCAGTTGGGAAAAGGTGGCACCGGTGCTTGAAATATTCTCTACATTGGAAATGGTAAAAATTGGTTTTTACTGCCGGTTTTGTTTTTTTATTTACCCATGTTCTAGTGCACTCGCGTTAAGCGCACCGGTGTGTACCGCTGCAAACAATGCACTGTTATTTAAAAAAAAAGACTTGCGATGGTTCACTACTTTGGAATGCATTGGTGCACCCACGGGAAAATGACGCACCATTATGCATTTTTAAAAGGAAAAAAGAAATGATGGTGCACCTGTTTGTTGTGCACCAGTGCACACATTTAGTGCACACCGGTTCTTGCGAACTTCTTTTATATGATGTGGATCGTTGTTTTCTATTTTTTTTAAATAACTCTGCAACGATGCAACATTGTATATTAGCACCGATGCATTGAGTTCTGGTGGTGCACTGGTGCGGTATAAACTTATAAATGCAGCATTAAAAAAACTTCTTCTAAAACATCCCCCTGCACACCTCCGCTAGTGACCTCCTCTACAAATGGATTTTTGGGCTATTTTATAGGGGCTTCCTTAAAAAACTCCACTATAGGGTATTTTACTTGTAGTGACCTATCAATATGATTTCATCCACTGCTATGCATCTTCTCTGACATGTCTCTTCTGTATATTCCAAATATCTCATGAATCCATTTATGTTCATAAAACTATCCATGATTCAGCTACTCAACTGCACACAATGTTAACTCATCTGTCACTTTACTCTTATAAAGACTTATTCGACTTTGTTGTAACTGATCATTGCATATTCCTTCTTCTCAAACTATCTTCTCAATCTGTAAATCAAACTTTACATGTTTGGAACAATATGTACAGAATATGTCCTCGTTTGAATAAATACTTGGAATCCTATTTACAATCATGAACCTCTATCTGAGAAGTGTGCCAATGATATACCTCATAACTATCAGTTTATACATGAATGGGAATGTGTTATGAAAGCTTCTCCTCAAATAATAAAACTATCAAAATACATTCTACCATTCTTTAATCAAACCACTATGAATTTCCCTTTCCAAAATATGCAAATACTCAAGACTGCTTGAAATATAGTTCTTTGATATTGCAGAGTTGTTTCTTAGACTCCCCCTTTTCAACATTCATATTTACTAGGATTATCCAAGCCAAAGGGCTCATAAATGTGGAGGAATCCTCCCTAATGCGAAGTAATATTCATCTTCATAATCTTCCTGAATTTTTACATCTTCCTCTTTATCATCTTCCTAAATTTTGACATCCTTTTCATCATGATTTTGCGTTGTTGCAAATCTTTTGAGTACGATCTTTGGGACCTGGTTTTCATTCACCTGTTCTTATTTTTTTTCATTTCTTTTCCAAATATTCTTGTATATGACATCTTCCTTTTTTCCTGTAGATTTATCTTGATCTTGTACTACTGCAAATCCTGAGAATAATTATTTTGGGTGTTCTTCATTCATTTGTTCTTCCTTTACCTATTCTTGTTTTCTTTTCCAAACCTTCTTGTATTTGATATCATTGTTCTCTTTCATGGAAGTATCCATCGCTTCTATAGTCACGTGCTATATATACATAGTTATGGCACTTTTAGCATTCAATATTGTGTGGGGCCACATAAACATGTTTTTCTTGACCATTTCTTCCCTAAGATCTACAATCTACAACTTTATGTCCAAGTTTATTACAAATGAAACAATAACCACAAAATAAATTTTCATACCTAGAATTGAATGATCTGCTTTGTGTTGTGGTCCTTATGAACTCATGCCTTGGATTATCAAAATATTGTATTATGTTTTTTCCTTCACAATAATTGAAACTTCTTTGATACCTGAAAGTGGAGGGTCTTCTTTTATATATGTCTCTTTTTTTATCCTATTATTGAGTCTTCTTCATTTATGGAATGTTCTCCTTTGAGGTCTTGCATTCTTCCTTCTTGATAGAGTCTTTGATGACTTCTTCATAACTCTTAGCCTTCTCTTCATTCTTCCTTTCTAGTAATATGCAACATTTCTCTTCATCTTTCTTTACTGATGATGTGGATATTTCTCTCTCTCTATCTTTGGTGTTCTTGTCGAGCTTGAAAATTTTAACTCTAATGTGATAACTTCTTCTTCAATATTCTCACAATATTATTCTTTCTTCATCATCTAGATATTCATGAATTCTTCCTTTATATTTGCTTCTTCAAGTTGGGTCTTCAAAGAGACAATTTATTCTTCAAGTCTTATTTCTTGTTGACTTAATTCTACTTCAATATTATCTAAGTCCTCAGATCTTTCCTTGAGATGGCTAGTCAAAATATCTTCTCTTCTTTGCTTCCTTTCTTTGTGCTACTATTTCGACGTCCAAATTTTTTTTTTCTTCCAACTGACTTTTGCATGATTCTTCTATCCTTCCGGCTTATTCTAATTATACTTTTAGGTATGTAATCATTTGTGGAACTTCTTCAAAGTTGGTATTTTGAGACCACTTATTTATATCGATCAATTCTTCCTTGAGTGCCTTTTTCTTCCTTCTTTCTTTCATCAAATCATCTAAAGGGATGATTAATTAAGCTTCAAGATTTACTATTCCTTCTTAACAATATTCTTCTTATGAATATATCTTACATGAAGAGCATATTTCATCTCACTCTGCTTCAATATCTTCTTTATTTTGATTATCATGCTTTGGCTTTGCAATATAATGAGATTCCTAAAAGTATAAATTATGTATCTTATATGAAAGTTCTTTGGCTGATGAACATTGTCCACTTTGCCTTTTATAGGATCTAGTAATCCTTCAAAGATGAAAACCATTGTTATTTTGTGTTTCTCTTCAGTTCCTTATTGGTTGCAATCTTTTGTTTCTTTGAACCGGTGTATCCTGTAACAATTGAGTACCAAATATCATACCCTTGTGCTTCTAGAAATACTTTCATCTTGGTTCTCCATATCTCATAGCTCAAACCATTTCGACCATCAAATATTGGTGCTACATTTACTATGCACTTCATGAATACTAGAATTCCATTATATGTGTGATCCATGATCTACCTTCCATTGGTTAGACTATTTTATTGAAGGACCTTCTCTGATACCAATTATTGGAATACTGAGAGGGGTGGGGGTGAATCAGTATGATCACTTTTCACCACTTTCAATAATAATATATATAAACTTCATCTTTATCAGTAGTATTCAACAGTTTATCACTTATGCATTCAGTATATCATTGCATCATAAACAATATCATTCATCAGTTCATAATAAGAAACCAAAGACACACAATACACCGAGATTTATGTGGAAACCCAAATGGGAGAAAAAAATGGAATGATTTCTTATATATATCAAGAATACATTCATAGGAAGTACCAGGTTCCAAATTCTATAGCACCAACTGGAAAGAGGCACGAACCCCCTCATTTACAAGCTCCAACCTGAAGGAAGGTACAACTCCTTGAATTCTCCAACTACAATTGGAAGGAGGCTCCAACCCACTAGTTTACAGGAACCAACATGAAGGAAGATCCAACTCCCTTTATTCTATGGATCCAACCAGAAGGAGGCTAATACCCCCTGATTTACAGGCTCCAAAATAAAGGAATCTTTGACACCCTGAGTTCTCCAGCACTAACCAGAAGGAGGCTACAACCCCCTTTCCTTTCCTCGTCCTATTTCCTTGTAATATAAGTGTAGACTCATTGTCACTACAAATGATAACCCTATAATTGCCACAATAATTGATACATCAACCTGTCACTATCACTATCACTTCCACTGTCACTGTCACTATCACTATCACTTCCACTGTCACTATCATTGTCACTGCCACTATCACTTTCACATCAACCTGTAACTCATGATCAATTGATCATCCAAACTGTCATTGTCTTTGTAACTAATCAACCAACCATAACCAAATACACTCACATGGATACCAAAACCATAACCATACCATGCACATCAACCATGTATATCAACCTGTACCATACCATGTGCATAAACCATGTATAAGAACTTGTAGCATACCATGTACATCAACCATGTACCATATCACGTACATAAACCTTCATGTGTCAAACTTGTTCCATATAATGTGCATCAACCATGTACATCAATCATGTACCATAACCTTTATCATACCATACATCAACCATGTATCAAACTCACACCATATCATGCATCAACCATATACCATGTCACTCATGATATGTCTCAATCATGCCATACACCATGTACCATAAGATATCATCAATGAAGTGCCTCAAGAATATAAAATATAGAAAAGATACCAAGATACCAATATAGCCAAGATAAGCTTCTAATTAGTGTATCATAACATCACTAAGGTTTACTTCAACATGTACCCACATCACCGAGACATGCTTCAAGCATGTTCCACAACATCTAATGCATGTAACTCAAGCATGTGCCATAACCTCATCAAGAAGTGCGTCAAGAATGCATCAATATTACCAAGAAATGCACCTCATGCATGTACCAATAATATTCCTCACATTATGCACCAAAGATGTTCCTCAAGCATATACCAATGCCTCAACACCATACCAAAGGCATGACCATCACATCATCAACATGTAATCAAGATGCACCTCAAACCATGTGCCTCAAGAATGTGCTAACATCCATAAACCATATACAAAGAGATACTATCAAACATATACCATATAACTCATAATGTTCCTCAAGCATATGGCATACAAAAAACCATATGTCAAGTATCCAAGATGTTCCTCAAGGCATATACCAAAACTCAGAAAGACATGCCTCAAGCATATGCCAACATTCGAAGATGAAAGCCTTAAAACACATAGAATAACATACCTCTAGACTTGTAGATGACCTGATACATGAGATTTCATACCTATATCTCTTCCTCAGTCTCAACAACCTGGTACTAGCATCCTCCTTAAAATATGGTTTAGCCTCGCAAGACTAACCCATGCATCACGCAAGGCCTCATGGGACAAGTGGCATACAACATGGGAGGGTGCCTCGCAAGACACTAGTAGCATGAACCATCAGGGTAAGCCAAAATAGGGTTTATCAGAAAACCCTCACTCTCCTTTAAAATCCTAAAAATTTCACCTTCACTCTACCTCAGATTCATTGTTTCAGATTCATCAATAGATCACTTGCTCACTAGAATATATTCAATAAACTTGTGTAAGTGAATGTACAAATGAGAGGCTTCTTGTTGCATATTTATATCTTTTCTAAGTAACTTCTCTCATTAACTTAAGGGTCGACATTCACTTTCTTTTTATATCCTATTTACCCTTTAATTAATGACTTGTATTATCTTTTTATAACCATTTAGGGTCTTCTTAACCCATCTTTGAGGATTCCAACTCCATTACATCATAACTCCTCAATCGTGAGGAACTATGTGATGTACCACCTACCATTGGAAACCATATGATGAGGAATATCCATATATGAGTGTGTGACATGAATTTATATTTTCCTTTGTATCATTATTCTTCAAACAACTTTGGGCTTCCTGACCACATCTCTGGGGTTTATTGTAGACTTATTCAAAGCGTCTTCCCGTGAGGGCCATGTTTAGAGCTACGCCATAAGGGGAGAACTTTGGAGACTTCTCCAAATACACCCATCACATATGTTGACACAAATAACAACCACATATGTTGAAATCAATGACAACCAACTATCAACAACATCAATGACAACCAACTATCCAATAGTTCTTACATGAAGTTAATTGGAGAAGTTAAAGGACTAGTACATGTTTTTCGGCATGAGAACACTAGGACTTCTTCCAACCAAAAATATGTACTAAAATTGGTAAGGGGATATGGGGACTATGAACCCCATATTAAACACGTTCTTGGCATTACACAAATAGAATTGTATGATAGATTCATGAAAGTACATAGTTCACTTAACTTTGGGTAAAGATCTTTCCATAAATGCAAGCCTTGGTATGTTTGAATAAACACAATTTGTAACACATGTTTTTGTAGATATCACATTGAGTATGGTTATTATTATTATCACTCACTCTCTCTCTCACACACACATATTTTTTGTATTGCATAAATCCCTTATGCAAGAATGCTTAGTTATATTTTCACTATTGTCGTCTAGAGAATTTATTCACAACATCTTGTGTACAAGGCTTTAGGTTTGTACATTTTATCAAAATCATTGATTGGATGTGACATGCCCCAAGTGCACTTGAATGCAATTACTGAACAATTTCATCCATGTAAATGATGAGTATGAATATGGGAGGAAGGAGGTTTTCTTGAAAATCTTTAAATATGTCACATATAATATTGATGGACAATAGGAAAGAAAAAAAATGCAATTGGTGACTTCCCAGATATGAGTATGTGAATTCATCAAGGACATCATAAAAAAGACACAACAATATGTGCAACATGTCCATGTTGCTCGAACAAAGGATGAGCATTTTAGAATATGCAGAGATACATTTGCCATTAGTATTATCTTATCAGTGGTTGATTTTGTTGATAACTACACCCTTTCCTTTCCTTTCTTTTCCCTGCATTGCCTTACCTTTCCTTTCATTTTATTTCAATGTATTACCTTGCCTTGCCTTACCTTGCTTTCCTTTCCTTTCCTTGCTTTGACTTTCCTTTCCATGTCTAGATTTCCCTTGCCTTTGCTTCCCTTTCTTTCCTAGCCTTGCCTTGTCTTTTCTTTCCTTGCATTGACTTGCCTTGCCTTTTCTTTCCTTTCCTGAGAATGAGAATGAGTTCATGATAATGTAAGTAAATACGAATTGCTATGCATTCCACAAATCAGCCTTATCTTGTTGAGTTTCTTAGTAGAAAGCTATCGTTGAATGCTATAGGTCCCATTCTTAAGCATTTGTCATGAATGTGAAGTTATGTTAATATCACATAAAATTGGGTTTATTAAATGGTATTCTAACATAATCATAGAAGAAATAAGAGGATTGAAACCTCACATTACTCTATACAAAATGAAGCATGGTTCATTTTAATGTAAATAACAACATGCTACAAGGGTTTCTTAATACAAAATCAAGCCAATTCAAATGCCAAGTGTCCACATGGAATGTTCCCTCCATGAATGTGTATGCATGCAACCACTCCACATATGTGAATTCCAAGGTGGACAACTTCATTGATGTATGTAAAATATGCCAAGTAGATGAAGAATCCACAACAAAGTATGTGATCAACTACCCAAAATACAAAGTATCTCATCTCTCCACAATTGTGCCTTGCCTAGCCTTACCTTTACTTGCCTTTGCTTTCTTTTCTTGGCTAGTCTTTCCTTGCATTTTATTACCTTGCCTTTCCTTTCCTTGCCTTGCCTTGTCTTTATATGCCTTTCCTTACATTTCCTTTGCTTTCCTTGCTTTCCATGCTTTGTCATGCCTTGCCTTGCCTTGACATGTCTAGCCTTTTCTTTTCTTTCATTTCCTTGTCTTTCCTTGACTTTCCATTCCATGCCTTTCATTGTCATGCATTTCCATGTGTTCCCTTGCCTTTCCTTTATTTTGATTTCCTTGCCATGTCTATCCTTGGCTTTCATTGAATTTCATTTTCTTTACTTTCTTGCCTAGACTTTCCTTCCCTAGCCTTGCCTTACCTTGCCTTGTCTTTTCTTTCCTTTCCTTGTCTTTCCATGCCTTTCCTTACCTTTCATTGTTTTTCCATGTCTAGCCTTTCCTTTCCTTGCATGTCCCTACCTTTCCTTGAATTTTCATGCCATGCCTTTCCTTTCCTTCCCTTACCTTTCTTTGACTTTCCTTTCTATGTCTATCCTTACCTAGTCATTGTTTTTCTAGCCTTAACTTGTCTTTTCTTTCCTTTCCTTTCCTTTCCTTTACTTGCCTTGTATTTCCTTGTCTTGCCTTGTCTTTCCATGCCTTGCCTTGCCTTTCCTTACCTTGATTTGCCTTACCTTTCCTTATCTTTTCTTGTCTTGGATTTCCTTTCCTTTCCTTTCCTAGCATTTTATTTCCTTGCCTTGTCTTTCCATGCCATGCATTGCTTGCATTGCCTTATCTTTCTTGTCTTTCCATGCCTTGGATTTCCATGAATTTCCTTGTCTTGATTTCCTTTTCTTTACTAATTTGCCTTGCCTTACCTTGCCTTTTCTTACTTGGGATTTTCTTGGCTTGGGTTTTGTTTCCTTACCTTTTCCTGCCTAGCCTTCCCATGCCATGTCTTGTCTTTCCATGAGTAGCCTTTCCTAGTCTTGCCTTACCTTGCTTTCCTAGTCTTTCCTTTCCATTCCCTAACTTGTCTTGGCTTGGATTGACTTACCTTGCATTTCCTTGCCTAGAATTATCTTTCCATGCCTTTCCTTGTCTTTCTCAACCTCTTGTTCAAACATTTCAATGTGCCTCATTAAGAAAAACCCTAGTTCCAGAGATCCTCTAAAAAATTATTTTATAGGAAACACAATAACAATGAAGGGGCCCCACTAGCTAAAATTTGGTTCCTAAATCCAATAGAACTGACGGTTCATCCATCTGAAGCCTGATTAGAGTTTTATTGTGAGTTGCAACTGGCCTCCTCAAGCCTTTTAGGGAAATGTTGGCAGTTTGGTCATGGGGTATAAAATCTAAATCGAGTGGCATAATGGATTTGTGTAAGCTCCCACACATTCGTTTGGCAAAGGAACACATGAACATGCTACCCACAATCGCCCAACACAATGTTCTTGAAAAACGATCTCTTGTTCATAAATTGCAATGTGCCTCACTGAGAAAAAACCTAGTTAGGGAGATCCTCCAACAATTTTTTTTTTGAGTAACAAGATGATAGMAAAAGGGCCCCACTAGACGAAACCGGTGCCCCAAATCCAATGCAACTGACGGTTCATGCATCTGAGGCCTAGTTAGAGTTTTATCGTGATTTTCAACTCACCTCCTCAAGCCATTCAGGGACATGTTGTCAATTTGGTYTGAGGGCATAAAATCCAAACCAAGAAGAAAAACGAAGTTTTGTAAGCTCCCAAACATCTATTTTTCAAAGGCCGATGTGACCAAGCTATCRAMAATCACTCGACACATTGTTATTGAAAATTGACCTCTTGTTCATAAATTGCATTGTGCCTCACTGAGAAAAACCCTAATTTCGCAGATCCTCCAACAAATTKTTTTTTGGGAAATGGAATGACAACAAAGCAGACCCACTCACTAAAACCCAGATCCCTAAATCCAATGCAACTGACGGTTCTTCCATATGAGGCTCAAATATATTTTTATCATGAGTTGCAACTTGGCTCCTCAATACATTTAGGGACATGTTGTAAATTTGGTTCGGGGGCATAAAATCCAAAATGAGTGGAAAAACAAAGTTTTGTAAGCTCACGCATGTCTTTTTGACCAAGTCCCATAGGACCAAACTACCCAAAATCACTCGGCACTGTGTTCTTGAAAATTGACCTCTTGCTATGAAATTGTAGTGTGCCTCACTAAACAAAACCCTAGTTCTGTATATCCTCCAACAAATGATTTTTTGGGAAACAAAATGACAGTGGAGGGGCACCACTAGCTGAAACCTGGTGCCCCGAATCTAATGCAACCAATGGTTTTTCCATCTAAGGCTTTGTTAGAGTCTTATCTCTAGTTGCAACGTGCCTCCTCAACTCATTCTGGGACATGTTGGAAATTTGGTCTGAGGGCATAAAATCCAAACCAAGTGGAATAATGCAGTTTCGTAAGATCTTGCACATATATTTGTCCCAGCCCCTGTAATGGACCAAATGTTTAAATTATCATAACAGAACAAAAGTAAGCACCATGTACAAAATGTGAGCATGGAGAACAACTCCAATATAGATAAGTTACACAATAAATCATTAAATAATAGGGGAACCCCCTCCAATTAACCAAATAACTTCATACATCACAATTCACCTATCACAATAATGATACATGACCTTTATATATACCTATTCACACTTGCACATGAGGCCACTTTACCATTAGGTCGACAAGTCAAGGAAAGGAATGACATGGCATGACATGACATGTCAAGGAAAGGCATGGCATGGTGTTATCACTGAAATTTCGTCTGCAACATTTTATGAAAATGGTTATAGAAATAAAACACTGTCAAACACCTATTAGTTCACCTGCAACACCAAAAATGCATTTCCAAGAGGAAAAAACTATACAACTGGACAAAACAATTGACATGCGTTGAATCACTAAAGGAAGCATGCACACAGTGCACGGGTCAAAGAAGCCCTTAGAGCGCACAATGCTCCATATGCGCGAATGTGTAAGAGAAAAGCTGCACACTTCTGTGAATGACACATTTATGGTTCTTTCCGCCCCCTCACCCACTTATGGACCATGTCCCAACTTGATTTGACCCTCAAATCCGAGATGAATCTGAATGGGGGGCTCGTCAAAGACCTAAGGGTGCCCTAAAGGGCCCCTTGTCCACACTAAGAACCAGTTGGATATTTCCTCAAAGACATGCTATAAATGGAGGCCATGGGAACACTACAAATTTAAGAATCTCATAGTATTGTTATGTTTCCTCAATCCTCCTTCAAGAATCCTCTTTTCTTCTTGGAGCATTCTAGCAACATTCCAATAAGCTATTCTACTCACCTCTTGAGGGAATAGGCTTGGATTTATTCACCATTTCCTTTCTAGTTTATCATTGTAAGAAGAGATCTCAAATCAGGAACTCAAGAGCCCTCCCAAGGAGGAACAGGGGATCCATAAGTCCTCCTTACTCTGCGGTATTTTTCCAAATATTATAGTGATCCATTGGTGGCATAATCTTGGTCATTTGGTTGATTGATTTTTGGTTCAAAGTTTCTTATGCATTTTAGTTTTATTTCCTTAGTTGTTTTTAGTTTATTTCCTTATTTATTTCATGTGCTTGGATTATTTAAATCACGCACTAACCTATATCTTGTCTAGCAGGCCCAACTAGACTTGTAAGTTCCCTTGTTTTTCTCACCCAAGTGACAAAACAAACACAACCGATTGGTGACCATATTGGGGAAAAGGTATCAATTTCCTCCCTATTTGGGCTTTTAGAGCACTTCTTTTTTACCCATTTTCTTTGCAAGGATCATAACCAACCTAGTCTTACCTGTCAAGAGATAAGTTTGGAGCTGGAGAAGGAGAATTCCACGTAAAATCCCCCCCTGACGCGTATCAGAATGTGTGCGGGTGTTTCAGCCCACAGATGTGCATTTTGAGCATTATGCACGAACAACACTTCATTTCTCTGTGCATTTTGTGCACTGTGCACCAAAAGGTCCTTGGTTCTCTATGCATTGTGCACCCACTATGCCTCTGTCTAAACTGTAACCCACACATCTGTCCAAAATTTCAACATTGTAAGAGTTTTTGTGATGATTTGAAGGCCCCTAGCCTTCAAAATCTTGCTTTTTATGCAAATTGTAAATGCACGTCACTTAGATTCCTTTCCCACATGAAAGGTTATTCAAAACATAGGAACTTATGGGGTTAAAAAAGAAACCACATTTCTCCTCTTTTTCTTTGGTTTCCACATGGATGGCTTGTTTCGATTGTAAAAGTTAAGTTGAGATTATTTGCTATCACATATAAAAAACACTTGCATTGGGATCAGAAATCAAACTTTAATCATTGAGTATGCTCTTCTCTCACACCATAGAGAGATCTTGAGAATCAGAAAAGTGATTAAGGGGACATTTCATCTCCCTTAACAAAATATTTAGGAGAGGACAAAGCACCCCTAGGGTTCCTCTTAGTTTCCTTTTGAAAATCATCTTAAATTTGTAAGGGCACATACATGCCCACACATTGCAAACTTAGGATAGTTTTTTAAGGACTACTTTCTTAGTTTACATCAATATGAGAGTTTAAATATCAAAGTAACGGGCCCATACATGCCCACATGCTTACAATCTAGGATAGTTTTTTGAAGCTTTCTTAGTGTAAACAACATTAGGGAGTTTAAAGGATTAGTAAGGACCCACATGTCCACATGCTATTTCTTTAGGGATTTTTAAAATTTCGCAAGGTTGTACCAATGACATCTAGTAAGAGAGGTAATCAATATTTGTAAGGACCACAGGAAGTCCACATGTTGCAAATTCACACCTAACTTAATAAGAATTTGGCACATTTGTTCACTTTCTCACACACGAAGTCACTCCTCACTCACATAATTTCATCTTGAATTTTGGAGGTTGAAATAGGTCTTCTCCAAAGGAATTCTAAAACATCCTACTATTTCTTGAAGAAATTATCCACACCAACTTAATTCAAATGATATTGGTTCACACCCCCAATATCTCAACCAACCACATCTAAATTTTTTCTAAAAACTCACTAAGTTTTCCTCCACGAGAGGTGCCAAAAGAAATTTTTAGTCTAGGTAGGATCTCGGGGGAGGGAATCCAAATAACCCCCCATTATCTCGTTCACACATTTTCAAACATTATAAGTTGACAAATAGGGAACTTTAAAATCATCCAAGTCAAGTGCTCCTAACACCATAAGGCAGGGAGATACCCATGAAGGGTCGAAGGTCGAGGTCTTGTTGTTCTGTGCATCCCCCTTGAGTCACCCAACTATTGGAAGGGATCCAACCCATGACCCATTTCTAAGGCCAAAAATCTAAATGTCGCACTTTGATCGAGGTACCTAGTGGCCCAAATTAGGACATCTACCCAGGTGACAATTGTGGGATGAAATTGCACCTTGATCATATTTTGTGTGGCTATTGGAAAATATCACCATCTCTTTCGGGATATGCACCCTCTACCCCTCATTATAATTGATTATTTCATCCTTCACCAGTTCCTCTTCCGGTGGCTTCAGAACCCACTATTGAGTTTTATTGTAAGGTCTAGTTCTATTTGAGAGGAACGATGCTATGTTTTGTTTAGGACATGAGCATTTGTTTTCTTTGTTCTCCCATGCAGAAAAAATCCACCTACCCACATGTATGCTTTTTTTCAATTGATTTATGTATGATGCTCATTTGATTACATGCGATTGTGAGATATATTGTGAAGGTCCAAATTATACAAGTCTCTTGTTCATTTATTGCTCTCATAAACATTTTCACACATTCACTTCGCTAGTCAGACATCATAGGGGACCCATAGAATCCCCATCATTCCAGATGCTTGTAGGATATCCCTCCTATTCTAGGAGGATTTCCTAGTATTTCCAACTCACCGTCTCAACCATCTCATACCCCTGTGACTGCCACTATTTTGGGATCAACTTTGCTTGGTTCCACCTTACTTGGGTCCAATTCCAAAATCCATCCATCCACTATCTCTCCTTCACAAGGAGGTAGAGGGAAAACTTCCTCTCAAGGGAGAAGTACAACCCCACCAAACCCCCCTTAAGGGCTAGGTCCACTACCTCCTCACACCATGTCTAGAACTAATCCTCCACCGCAACCCCCCATGCCATATTTGACGTCCCTCAACATTCCTGATTTGAGTAAACTCACTAATGAACCTATATTGCATGACCCCACATGGCCCAATATTCCTACCAAACTACCTTCAAACATTCAAAAATTTGAAGGGAAATCGGGGTCAGATCCTGCCAACCATGTCATCACCTTCCACTTATGGTTCTCTTCAAACAACATCATGGATGACTCTGTCCGCCTAAGGTTATTTCAGTGCACACTCACTAGTCCATCATCCAAATGGTATGTAGATGAAAAATCAGTGTCCCATGTGACTTTTGATTCCTTGGCCAAAGAATATTTGGCCTTCTTTCAATTACCAGTTCCTCATGTCACTGGTATAGAATTTCTCTCTGAGTGCAAACAAACCTCAACTACACATATTTCTGACCACATTCACGATGTGGCATCCACATTCCTCCAAACTGAAGAGGAAGCCATCAGCAAGGCTCAACAATACGACCTCATTTATGCTAAGTCAAATTACTTATAAACAGTAATACCCGATGCACCAAGACCCGTACCATTCAGCTAGGAAAAACCTGGGATGTATCATGTGGCACATGGATTGATTGGTACAACAACACACCACAATCCGTACATCCAAACACCACCTATGTACGGTACACCCCAATATTCACCGATATATGGAGGGCCATCTTATTACCCTCCTCCCCTTTACCAATATCCATATCCTATTGCTCTCCACACACCCACGAGTGGACCCTTACCGACACCCATCATGCGCTCGACTTCTCAACCAATTTCAAATGGCCAAACTTCCCTTGTGCTCTTTGTGGTGAACATGGCCATTACACTCACCATTACCCCAAAATTGTTGATTGCAAATAGATGAAAGACTCCATGAACACACCACATCCCCCAGCACCGCTTGCCCCTCAGTAATCCCCACAACAGTATTTTCAGCAACCACCCCCAGTTGTGTTGCAAAACCCTATTCCACACCAAGGTGTGATGAATACCCAACAGGAGATACATCCTACCCCACCACAAATGGGACATAATCAAAACTCTGGAAATCTAGCGGATCACAATATCCTCCTCAGGAGCGAAGAAGAAATTCTTCTACAAACGCATGGTCGTCAATACAACGTGCCCTCTTAATATACTCCCACCACTTTGGAAGTAGCTCTAGCTAAAACCAGACTACCCTTAATGATTCCATGCCCTAACACTGAACCCCCCATTCATATTCCTCGCATCCCATTACAATGAAATGTCAACAATCCTTACGCTAGGGCATCACATAATTATAGTCTGGTCGATGACTTGGCATAATCCCCTGCATCCATGTCGGTATTGGAGGTCCTCCAAACTTTTCCAAACCAACGAAAATCCTTTCTTTCTGCCTTGGGGGCAGTCGACCCAGCTGATATTAGACTCATCACATTTGATCTAGATTGTGGAGAACCCCATCTCCCCACTTTGGTAGCTTTCTAGATACCAGTCAAGATCTGGAACATCACGGTTCATCGATCTATCATTTATGAAGGTGCATCCACATGCATCATGTCCAAAATTGTATGGAAAAAAATTGGCTCCTCTGAGCTAGTACCATCCGCCATCGCTTTGAGAGATTATGATGGACGACTATTCTCCCCTGAAGGGCTCTTTCAAATTGTCCCTTTTGAACTCGGGGGTAAAACCATCCTTATAGACATTGAGGTTATCAACGCCCCACTTGATTACAACATCTTGTTTGGACGTAGCTACATGTACGCTATAAAGGTAGTGGCCTCTTCTATGTTTCGAACAATGATGTTCCCCCACAATGGGAAGATCATCACCATCGACCAAGTTTCACATTACGAACCTAACCACTCCTCCAACATCGATAACATCTTACCTCTTGTCCGCACTAGCTTCGATGCGTATCCACTCATGGATATGGGCCCTAGAATTTTCAAAGACCCATCCTTGATGGGGACATACCATGGAGCAACATCTCTCATACACCCCTCAGCACAAGTGTGTGTCATATCTTCTAATGGAACTGAAACTGGAGATACCATTCCCCCCACTGAGGCTTCTCCACCCCTTGATTTCCCACCAGTTGAATAAATTATACCTCAGGGTCTACTGGAGAACCCTAAGACACCACTTATCCCCGATTTCACCCTTCCCCATGGCCAGATCCTGGTTTGGGAGACAATCCCCCAAGCCATCGCTCAAATCCCCTTCTTCTACCCCCCACCGGGAGTACAAGCATTTCAGGTAGCCTCAACACTTACCCTTCCCAACATGGTGCTCACCATTATAGTATGGTATCTACACCCACCCATGATGGTTCCTCAACCATCCCTCCCTCCCCAATCAGAGGGAATACTGATGCAGATCCCAGTACTAACTCTGACCACACCACCCTCACCCCCAATTTCTAGCACCATCGCTATGGCTGGGGGAAGATGGAAGAAGAAAGATCCCACCACTATAATTCCTCCCCGATTTGCACCTCCTTGCACAGAGAGAGGGACACCCCACAAATAAATTTTCTTCTCTCCCCGAGTTACGTAATCTAATCCAACTCCCTCGAGCAACGACATCGCTCATCACTCCACCAAACACATCTATTACTACCACATCATCTCCCACAACGGGTAGTAAAGGGATATGAACCAAATTCCCATGTGCCATATGTTAAGAGTACAACCACTACACTCATCATTTCCCTGCACTACCTCAATTTCGATAGACACTGATGGTAGTACACCAATCCTTTCAGCAAGATCCCTCTCCACCAACATCTTTGGGTACCCATGTAACCAACATCCATTATGTCACGACCTCAGTCACTGAACGAATGAGATTCCCTTGCTCTCTTTGTGTCTCACTTGATCATTTCATGTACTAGTGTCCTTTGATCATTTCATATATGTGTCGTCAAATGACCCTTATTCAAAATCCTCCAACCACCTCACCTCCTGTGATACAAGTTATTCCCCATATTCCTTCGCCAGATACTTTTCACATCACCTCCCCTGAACCTAAGTCACTTCCCACCCCTCCATGGTTCATGGATAGACTGTCTAAGAATTTTCCCCCAAATCCTCCAAATTCTCTAATTCATTTCCCCAAGGAAATATTACCCCCTACCACAGTTTACAACCCATAGTGTCTGTACATTTGGTTTATGAAAAGCATGCCATCGCACCATAGTTTCAATACCCCCTATATGTCTTCACCACTTGAATACAATCACATGGTGACATTCACCAATGTTACCTCCCCAGATCCCCTATATTCTCTCATTTTCCATTGCGACGAAGATATCCTGGAGGAACTAACTACCCCCGATTAACCATGGAATGTGCTCCATCATAGAGCATTTTTTCTCTCACCGGAAGCCTTTGACCCTCCTCTCCAAGCCTCCATATGCGCAATTGAAACCAAGAATTTTATTCCATCCGGGCATATAGATTGGTTCAATAACCCTATCCCTGCCCTCTATGCTTTTGAATATGGAAACATGGCCAACATTTCCCCCATGGTCAAAATCGACATTTCCATCAAACCAAGAATCATAGAGGAAATCGCCATTGGCACTGCATGCTCCACTGACAAACTCACAACTTACAAAGTTGTCTTTCAGAAATACCGAGATATTTTCGCCTGGTCATATAATGAGATTCCCAACCTTGATCCTTCTATAGTCGAACATCATATCAACACATGGCCAAATGTCGCCCCAATCCATCAAAAGTAACGACCACTTCACCAATCCAAAGTAGCAGCTATCAAAGCCAAAATTAACAAGTTACATGTTGTCGAGTTCATATACCCCATCGTGTACACCTCATGGGTCTCCAACCCCATCCAAGTTAACAAAAAACATGGTAGTATTCACGTCTACACTAACTTTCACGATATTAATCATGCTTGTCCCAAAGACAACTTCCCAAACCCTTTCATCGACCAAATTATCGATGAATGTGCCAACCATGAGGCCTTTTCTTTTATGGATGGGTTCTCCAGCTACAATCAAATACAAATCCATCCAGCAGATTAGTATAAAACCGCATTTACCACCCTATGGGGTACTTTTTATTATCGATTCATGCCTTTTGGACTAAAAAACGCAAGTGCTACGTTCCAATGGGCCATGACTTATGTTTTCCATGATCTTTCTTGCATCATCCTTGCTTACTTGGATGACCTCACTGCTCGATCCAAGAAACGAACTCAGCATTTAGATGACTTACAAGTTGTCTTTCAATGATGTCGCCAGTACATTATCTACTTGAACCCCCTCAAGTATGTATTTTTCGTCACCGTCGGATGCCTCCTTGGATTCATCGTCTCCCAACATGGCATCAAAGTGGACCCCCTCAAATTCCAAGCTATCACAGAAATTCCACCACCTAGGAATTTGCACCAAGTGCAGAGATTACAAGGCAAAGCCAACTTTTTATGATGCTTTGTCCCAGATTACACTAATCGCGTGCATGGTTTCCTTCACTTAATGCATCATGATATCCCATTTTGATGGGATGAACATGTCCAAACCTCTTTTGATGTTTTAAAATCGGTGTTATCTAATGCCCCTTTGATTAGTCCTCCCGACTATGATCATGATTGCATCCTCTACTTGTTGGCCTCAGTCGTCTCAGTAGTAGGATTTCTCGTTCAACTAGGGGATGATGGTCATGAGCATGTTATTTACTACGTTAGTAAAAATATTTCAGGACCACCCCTGAAGTACAATCATGAGGATAAGCTTGCCCTCTCAGTTTTCCTTGTAGTCCATAAATTGTGTCATTATATATTTCTTCTCACTACCAAAGTTGTGGCATATTTCAACCCCATGCAGTACTTACTTAGTCGATGCAAAATTAATGGAAAATTTTCTCATTGTATCATTATCCTTCAGGAATACGACCTAGATTTTTCAACTCCAAAAAGCAAGAAAACACTTGTTCTTTCCTAACTAATTACGACGTTTCCCTCAGATACTACCAGATCACCCATCAATACAGATTTCCCAGACGAACACCTCTTCTACATCCCCTCGGATGACCCTTGGTATGGCAACCTTCTCATCTACCTATGGACAAAGAAGTTTGGGTCTCGTCTCTCTCGATATGATCGATTACGCATTCACCATCAGGCCCCTTGGTACCTCCTCATTGGTTACATTTTGTATCGACGTGGGGTCGATACCATACTCCACCGATGTTTGACCATCAATGAAGCCAATAGAGTTTTAAATGATTTCCATAGCAGTGCTTGCAGTGGACACCTCTCAGGTATGTCCACTGCCCAAAAACTCATTCGAGCATGATACTTCTGGCCCACATTTTTTCATCAATGCATCCATGCTATCAAGCGATGCGACAAATGCTAGCTTTATGAAAACAAATCATGAGCACCACCCGCTCTTCTCCATCCGGTCATCACTGTTGGCCCCTTCTACAAATGGGGCATAGACTTCATGACTTGCAACCCTCCATCTAGTAATGGACACAAGTACATCGTACTGGTAGTAGATTAATTTACCAAATGGGTGGATGCCATGCCTACCTTTAACAATACCGCTGACACAACAACAGGTTTTTTATTCAACCATGTCATTACCCATTTCAGAGTTCCACTACAGTTGGCCTCCAACCATGGTAAACACTTTGAGAATGAGATCTTCGTCAAAATCTCCTCAAGGTTAGGCTTCTCCCATGAGTTTTCCTCCCCATACTACCCTCAGTCCTATGGACAGGTCGAGGTTGTTAACAAAGTCTTCAAAACCATGTCACAATGCATTGTCAACAAAAATAAGACCAACTGGCATCATATGTTGTTTTCAGCATTATGGTCTTATCACACAGCAACCAAAACTTCCACCTATTTTACATCATTCCATATCATCCATGGGATTGAATCCACCATCCCCATCGAGTGTGAAATTCCCACGTTGCGCACCGCCATCGAGCTATTACCCGAAACTGCTCCAATGGAGCAGTGCTTGCTGAACTTAGAGTCGCTGGATGAAGATAGTCAATCTTCGTTATAGAACAATGAAGAAGCTAAAAAATGGTCCAAGGCCACCTTTGACCTCCATGTCAACCTTCACTCATTTAATTAAGGAGATCTCATCCTAGCCTACGATATCTCTCATGATACTCTCGGTCATGGGAAATTCGAGTCATTATTGAATCGACCCTACATTGTCCAACACTACCTCATGAAAGGTGCATACATCTTGGCCTCTCCAGAAGGTTATCCTCTCAAATAACCCATCAATGGGTTGTACTTAAAGAAATTTTACACTTGAGCATAGCCATTCTACACTAGGATTTTTCTTTTTACACATTTGTAGAGTTTTTAGTCTTATTTTGTTCCCCCCACGACTCATGTTTGATCTACCTTCCGTTTTATTTATAGATGCATCCTCCATCAGCCTACCACATCGATTACGCTGACAGAGCTAGTTGTTGGACATAGAATCTCGCTTCGGCTGCTTGGGCCCTTTACACTCACATGCACTGCTCCACTCCAGCGTAATATGTTTGGGTTCAGCCACCAACAACCAAGCAGAATACACCGATGTCATTGTTGTCCTCATTGAGGCTAGTCACCGCCACATTCATCACCTTATCATATTATTATATTCCCAGATGGTAGTCCTACAACTCAAAAATTTATACCATGTCCACGATCCTTGCCTCTTTCCCAAATACCTGCAAGTTAGACTCTTATCTCGAAATTTTGATTCAATTACATTTACACACATTCCATGAAAATTTAATCAAATAGAATATAACATAGCTAACCTAGTGTTAGATTTGCATTTATCACATCAAGACATCATTACATATACATAAAACATAAAACATAGGTCACAACATATAGATTAGACATCATAAAAACATCACAAAAATATTCACACATGTAAACATAACATAGATCCAAAAGATATATATCTATATTGGTCAAAGTGTCATAAATGTTTACAAAAAGTAAAACATGTACATCGTCTGTAGGACAATGATCTCCCCCACCCGTATAGGTACAAAATGGCTACTCCCTACCCTATACAAAAATGGGTGTCAAACTACCCTATACAAAATGGGCTCCCAGGCCTATATAAGTACAAAAAGATACAATCGACACTCATGGTGCCCCCATAGATCCACCACCAGGTCCTCTATCAGCAGGAGGTGCCCCACTAGTTGGGGGTCCTCCAGGTCTAGGGGGCATTCGACCAGTCTTCGCTACCCCCGCTATAGCTTCCCAAAGGATCATGGTCTGCCACTCTGCCGAAATGCCCACACACTGCTCCAGGACTCTCTAATCTTGGATATGTGACCACATTCCCTATGGAACACCTTGCAACACCACCATATACACTCAACCCTGGGGGAACATGTTTCTCACATAACATCCCAGTACGCATGCTCATGTTCAAAATTATCAAATAATTGTTATATGTCCTTTATGTTCATAAATTGTTCATGTCGGGTATTTGGTTTTAATGTGTGTAGGTACTTGGTCATCACAAAATAGTGCATCCCCTTCAGGTATATGATCGACACTGGCATGTAATCATTCCCTCTGAATCTCAATTGCATCTCTGAGTCACACCCTCCGACATTCTCCTTTAGGGTCCCTACATCCGGCTCTGAAGTACCGTCACCTCCGCTGCATTTTGGTACTGTCACCCAGTAGCACTCTCCCCCACATGAGTTGTCCCATTCATAGTCCCCATTGGCACTTTGAAACTCATGCTTCTTTCACCCCCTAGAGATGGGAGTCTCGATAGTCTTCCGCATTTCTGAGAATCAGCCACATACTCCTTCTCATCATTTTCCTATCTTTCCCAATGGACTCCCAGGTTATCTCATCACGCTTCTATTTTTTACTACACCTTCACAATATCATTAACCCTCCATTTCATCCACCATAAGTTTTACCATCTACATATTACCTCCATTCATTTACCTCATATATAAACCCACCCATGTGGCACCCACCCTCCACCAGTTCTCCATGCAACTTGTGCATTCACAGGCCAAGCAATCTTGCACTGGGGCACCCATTTCTGTATATGTACACTCATCCCAAATTATTCTTTCTTTATTTGGTAATTGTAAAAAGCATTTGTTTCCAGCATTTACTTAGCTTTTTGTTGTCATTCTTGATGACCTTATTTTCTGGAAAAGCAACCCATGTCACCCTTGGTTGGGGCATCCACTATCCTCTACTCATGTTAACATCATCCATAAACCTCGAATATCCCACACTCCATGTACCTCTGATCTTTGATTTTGTCCAATTTGTCACGCCTCTAGCACAATTTAACCCCATGTCTAGTCATCCCCTTGACGCTAGATATAGTTTCACGGTTGTTGTTGATCATACTTCACACATACCCCCAACCAAAGGAAGTATTGAGTCCCACCGCATCTTGACTTCATTCTTGTTTCCTATCAGTTCATGATCTTATTTAGTGGATTTCATGAAGCCCTTTGCTTCTTGGCGTGAAGTCTCCTTTTCTGTCGAAATCAACACAGTTCCCAGAAGGGCAACAATATCTTGACTCTCATTACCTTTACAATGAGGAGTCTCGGACAACACAGAGAGAACCATCATTTCTCTTTGATGTTGTTGACCCCCATAACATTCGACTTCAACCCAATCTCATGTTACGGTGGGTCTTACTATGCGACTATTGCAGTTTTTTTATACCAGCCAATGACCTCTGAATTTGTTAGGCCATCCATGACTATGAGTCATCGACACGTCTTACAGGCATCCTTGCCTCTCTTTAAAGTATGTTAACCATCATAATTTTCATCTGCCATTATGAAGCTGCCCCGGAGGGTGCTGCAGTTATCTACATCAGCATACAACCTCAGTGATTTTCTTACATTTTCGGGTTACATGACACGAGCATGGAGCATGCTCGCCTCGTTTGTATACAAATTTTATTTTCTCTCCCTAGAGAGAGATTTGGGTCTCATGGTTTCCCCTCTCCCTCCGACAGGATCATTGTTGCAGTTCTTCTCAACACTCTTCATTACAATGGTACTCTCAGTAGAAGAAACATTGATGTATTCCAGCTATACGTATGCTCCTAACCTCACACATAAGGGGGAATCTATTATCACTGGAATTTTATCTGCAACATTTTACGCAAATGGTTATAGAAATACAGCACTGCCAAACACCTATTAGTTCACCTGCAGCACCAAAAATGCATTTCCAAGAGGCAAAAACTATACAAGTGGACAAAAAAATTGGCATGTGTTGAATCACTAAAGGAAGCGCGTGCACAGTGCGTGGGCCAAAGAAGCCCTTAGAGCTCACAATGTGCTATATGCACGACTGTGTATGAGAAAAGTCATGCACACCTATGAACAACACATTTATGGTTCTTGTCGGCCCGTCACCCACTTATGGACCAGCTCCTAACTTGATTTGACCCTCATATCCGAGATAAATCCGAATGGGGGGCTGGTCAAAGAACTAAGGGTGCCTGAAAGGGCCCCTTTTCCACACTAAAAGCCAGTTGGATATTTCCTCAAATACATGCTATAAATGGAGGCCATGGGTGCACTAAGAATTTAAGAATCTCATAGTATTGTTATGCTATCTCAATCCTCCTTCAAGAATCCTCTTTTCTTCTTGGAGCATTCTAGCAACATTCCAATAAGCTATTCTACTCACCTATTGAGGGAATAGGCTTGGATTTCTTCACCATTTTCTTTCTAGTTTATCATTGTAAGAATAACTCTCAAATAGGGAACTCAAGAGCCCTCCCAAGGAGGAAAAGGGGATCTATAAGTCCTCCTTTCTCTACAGTGTTTTTCCAACTAGTATAGTTATCCATTGGTGGCATAATCTTGGTCATTTGGTTGATTGATTTTTGGTTCAATTTTTCTTATGAAATTTAGTTTTATTTCCTTAGTTTTTTTTAGTTTATTTTCTTATTTATTTCATGTGCTTGGATTATATAACTCATGCACTAACCTCTGTCTTGTCTGGAAGGCCCAACTAGACATGTAAGTTCTCTTGTTTTTCTCACCCAAGTGACTAAAGAAACACAACACATGGAAAGGCAAGGAAAGGAAACGCAACGCAAGGAAATGCAAGGCATTAATGAAACGTAATTTCAAGGCAAGGCATGGAAAGAAAACACAAGGAAATGCAAGGGATGGAATGGAATGGAATTTCATGGAAAGGTAAGGCATGGCATGGAAAGTTAAGGCAAGGTGGGGAAATGAAAGGAAAGGCAAGGCTAGACATGGCAAGGCAAGGCAAGGCAAGGCATGTCTTGGAAAGGTCTAGGTATGGATCTAGGTATAGATATGGCAAGGTCAAGAAAGGAAATGCAAGGCATGTCAAGGAAAGGAAACACATGACAAGGCAATGAAAAGCATGAAAAGGCAAGGTATGGAAAGGAAAGTGAACGAAATGGAAGGCATGGCATGGAAAGGCAAGGCATGTGATGCAGGAGTATCATCGACATCATTCAATGAGGCAAGGTGGAGGATGACTCAATATCTAGTGAAACGCACTCAACTGGTTTGGATTCTAAGGAGGGCACGTCACTTTAAATTTTGAAAGCCTTGTAATTAAAGATCCCATGATATATTGAAGCTAGAGCCATTGTATGTGCTCTAGGAGATTGTATTTTCATTTAATGCTTGTAGGATTGTAAATATTTTGAGCACCGACTAATATCTCGGTTGTAATACTCATTTATTGTAATAAGCCTTAGCAGTAGGATGCTTTAAATTGTGATATGAAAGCACTAAGGTGGTCTGGAGGGAAGGCTTGAGAATCCCCCTCATGTATAAATCAATGTAATCTATGCCCAAATGAGGTTGTTTTTATTCATTTTAGTTGTTGTAAAATTTGAAAGAAGCTACTGAGAGCTGTGGAAAACCTTGTAAATGTTTGTTGAAGGAATATAGAAGGAAAAAGGATTTCCTTCAGATTTATGATCTTTCTTGTCTCTGAGTAACTAGGTAAATGTTGTGTTATTATTCATTGTGTTTTATGTGTGTGTATGCATATTAATGGCTTGTTGAATGAATCCTTGATGTTTTTTGAAGTTTCAATTGTTTATCTTCTAAAAAATTGGGGCAAGGAGTGCACAGTTCCCACACAAGGAGTGAGGAGGTTGAATTGTTACATGTCTATAATCTTAAGAGAGATTGTGTAAGTTTACATAGAGCGATCGCAAGGAGTGAAACTATACTTGTAGGAGTATAAAATATCAGAGAGGAGATTGGTGCAAAGTGTTCACAGATTCAACACTTTGTTAAGTGTTGATGAAGCTCAGAGGAGAGATAGTGCAAGAGTGAGCATGGCCTATGCAAGGATTAAAGAAGGCAATAATAGTCTAAGTGATAGATAGGAGGGAAGTGCAAATTGTTTTAAAAGGCTCGAGTCATTCAAGAGAAAATTTCAGGAGGGAAGCACAAGCTATGCGTCAAAGCCTAAGTCCTTCAAGTGAAAAAAGATTTAAGGGAGAGGATAATATTTTTGTTTCAATATGGATAGACGAGATATATTTGGGAGAAGCTAGAACTCCCTCACAGCCATTGGATCTAGGTAATAAGCATGAGCATTAAACCCTTGAGTCCTCCAGACTTCACTGCCTCGGCAATTGTTTGTGTGTTTTTTGTAAAGGAGGAAAAATCCATGAAGGCCCAAAATCCCGTAGTGAATCTACACTGTAGATCATAGGGAGAAGCACGATTCATCAAATTCCTGAGTGGTTCGGATATTTGGCACTCTGGGAAAAGTTGGTAGTTGTTTTCGTAAAGTGAAAACTCCCCAAAGTCCCGAATCCCAGAGAAAATCTAGACTGATCATTATCGGGGATACATGGACCATGGATCCCTACTCTTCGCCACTTCAGCATTCGAATATTCGAGAAAAATTGTATGTTGAAGTTATAGAGTAGATCGTATTCATTGGTTGTTGGCAAAGCATGGACCATCGATCCTTGAACCTTCAGGAATTCTCCAATTCGATGTTCAAAATATTTGTAAGTTGTTACGGTTAGAACTCCGGAAGCTCGAAGTGTCGAAGTGTTAGTCCAAGAATTTTCCATTTCACTGTTTGGAGGATTTGAAAGGTGTTGAGGGAAGAACTCTCGAATCCTGAAGCTCCAGAACATCGAAGTTGTCTCTTTTGAAATTTTAAGCCCCGGGTTTTGGCTCAAGATCACGTGAAGACTCCATTGGAGTAAGGGGACCCTCCCGAACATGAGTTTTCACGCAAGTAAAGAATAAAAGGAATGTGGTAAAGGATACTGAGGGTTATGTGGGGACTTGAGAGCCACTCCAATTCCTGTGTAAATCGATCCTAGACCAGGAGGTCACGCAAGCCCCCAAAGGAGGGGAGAAGGTTTGCATCAAGTGGTATCAAAGCTTGATTTTTATCAAAGCCTGATTAGAATTTTTGTTTCTGATACCATCAAGTGGTATTAGAGCTAGAATAATCTCTTTGAAAAGAAAAATTTAAAATCATGCCACCAAGGAGACATAGGGAGAGACCTGTGGTCAATGCTTCCATGGAGGAAGAAATGAGACAACTTTGAGAAAGGTTAGATGTCATTGAAACAACACAAAGGACAACACCAGAGGTTGGTGATGTCACTGAAGTTGAAAGTGAAGGTGTAGAAGAAGAAGAAGAAGTTGTAGGAGAACAAGCAACCGAGGAGTGATTGTTGAGAGTTGTTGTCAAGTTGGGATCCAGAGAAAAATTGGAAGTCTCAATGTATAAAGGTAATTTGGATGTGGAAGAAATGATTGACTGGATAAGTTCTTTAGACACGTATTTTGACTATGAGGAGATTGATGATGAGAAGAAGGTAAAGCATGCAGTGAACAGATTGAAGGGACATGCAACTTTATGGTGGGACGAGTTACAAGCTGACAAAAGGAGGAAAGGTAAGTCCAATATTAAGAATTGGGATAGATTGGCAGCTAAGCTCAAGGATAAATTCATACCTAAGGATTATCAGCTGAATCTGTTTAGAAATTCGTATAATTTGAGAAAAAAACGTTTTTCGGTGAAGGAGTATATATTGAATAGTTTTATAAGTTGAATATAAGAGAAGGACACATGGAGAATGATGAAGAGAAATATGCTAGGTATATAAATGGATTCAGATATGAAATCCAGGATGAGATTATTCTGATGATGATGAGGACCATATAATATGCTTATCAGGTAGCCCTGAAGGAAGAATAAAAACTGATAAGAAAGAAGAGTCAGTGGAGCAGGGGAAAGAATCCTAACAGAGGAGAAGGAACCAACTGAGAGAAGTTACAGGAATCCAGGCAATATGATGGAGGATTTAACAAATTGATAGAGAGAGGAGGAAGTTCTAGAGGAGAATACTCTAGAGGAAGGAATCAGTTTCCCATAGGTAGAGGAAGGGGCAGAGGAGGAGAAGTGAAGTGTTATACTTATACCCTTGAGAAAAATGGGTGTAATAATATGTTGTTGTCAATATATGATAAGGGAGTTAAAGATGAGGCTAGTTTGAGTATACTTCTCATGAGTGGGAATAAATTCTTGGAAGAAAAAGAAGATCTCCAATGTTGCAGTATGTGGATAGGATAGATCAGTATATCTCTTGAAATTAGTTTCACGAGTGCTCATACTTGTGAGGAAATGATGCAGGAGCAATCTAGGGAAGAGTCCAAGGGGCCAACAATTTTTAAAACTAATAGTTTGTGTGTGATGGGAGGTGCAACAGAAGGATGGTCATTGGAGACTATAAAAGAAAAGGAGAGTGAAAAAAGCCAAGTTATGTTCAAAAAGAAAAGAAAGAAGAAGAGTCCCACACAATCGTGAGCCAAAGAGATATTCAAGAGGAGCATTCAGGTTCTACAGTCACTCAGTGGGAGAAGGAGTTGGAGATTCTAGGGGATGGGTAGACCATAAAAAAATAGAGGAAGACTACCAGAGGGATACTATCATGAAGAATAGAAAAGGAAACCTTCATGAAGGTAAAAGTGTTGAGGAAATGAAGAAGAGGGAGAAGAAACCAGTGGATAATCAAAACAACCTACAACCAAATAGTTGTTAGAAGATAAAGAGAGAGTTGTAACAAAATATCCATCCAGGAGATAGGATGGATAAAGAAATTATGGAGTTGAGAGGGTTGGTAAAATGTCAAACAAGGAAATAAGAGAATACTATGGTGGTAAGCTCAATAAATCTATGAAACAAAATATTTGGAGACCAGGATAAAAGTCTGCAACAACAGGAGAATGATGAAGATAACAACAACAGAAAGAAGGAGAAGCAAATGGACAGCTCTGAGTCAAAGTATGGGACCTTGGAGGATCTCAACAACAACAACAGAGCCATGAGCAAGAGGTTATGATTTTTTTTTCAGCAGAGGAGTATGATGCGGGAGCATCACCAACATCATTCAATGAGGCAAGGTGGAGGATGAATCAACATTCGGTACAGTGCACTCAACTTATTTGAATTCCAAGGAGAGTGCATCACTTTAAATTTTTAAAGACTTGTAATTAAAGATCCCATGAGATATTGAAGATAGAGCCATTGTATGTGCTCCAGGAGATTGTATTTTCTTTTAATGTTTGTAGGATTGTACATATTTTGAGCGTCGACTCATATCTCAGTTGTAAAACTCATTTATTGTAATAATCCTTATCGGTAGGATGCTTTAAATTGTGATATGAAATCACTAAGATGGTATGGAGGGAAGGCTCGAGAAGACCCATGATGTATAAACCAATGTAATCTATGCCCAAATGAGGTTGTTGTTAGCCATTGTTAGTTGTTGTAAAAGTTGAAAGAAGCTATTGAGAGCTATGGAAAACTTATTAAATGTTTGTTGAATGGATATAGAAGAATAGAGCATTGCCTTTATATTTATGATATTGCTTGTCTCTGAGTAATTGGGTAAATGTTGTGTTATTAGTCTATGTTTTATGTGTGTGCATGCATATTAATGGATTTTTGAATGAATCCTTGATGTTTGTTTATGTTTCAATTGTTTCTCTTATGGAAATTCGATGTAAGGAGTGCACATTGCCCATGCAAGGAGTGTGGAGGCCAAGCTATTACAAGTCTAGAATCTCATGAGAGATTGCGTAAGTTTACACAGAGCGAGTGCAAGAAGCGCACATATACTCGTAGGAGTATAAAATCTTAGAGATGAGAGTGGTGCAAAGTGTGCATAGATTCAACACTTTGTTAAGTGTTGAAGAAGCTCAGAGTAGACATAGTGCAAGAGTGCGTAGAGCCTATGCAAGGAGTGCAGAAGGCGAGAACAATATAAGTTCTAGACAAGGGGGAATCAAAAGTGTGTGAAAAGGATTTATTCATTCAAGAGAAATGTTTAGGAGGGAAGCGCAAGGTGTGAACCAGAGCCTAAGTACTTCAAGTGACAAAAATTTTAAGGGAGAGGAAAATATCTTTGTTTCAAGGTGGATAGACGAGATATGTTCAGGAGAAGCTAGAACTCCCTCATAGTTGTTGGATCTAGATAAGAAGCATGAGCATTAAACCCTTGAGTCCTTCGGACTTTGTTTCTTCAACATTTTTCGTGTGTTTTTTTTAAAGGAGGAAAAATCCCTAAAGGCCTGAAGCCCCGAAGTGTATCAACACCATCGATCACATGGAAAAGCATGGGCCATCGGATCCCCGAGTTGTTCGGTGATTCTTCACTATGAGAAACTTTGGTATTTGTTTGTGCAAAGTGAAAATTCCCTTAAGTCCCGAAACCCAAATAAAATCCAGGTCTTTCATTATCAGGGACATGTGGATCGTGGATCCCTAGCCTTCGCCACTTCGACATTCGATGATTCGGGAAATAGTGTATGTTGAAGTCTTGGAACTCCTGAAGCCCAAAGTTCCAGAGTAGATCACAAGCATTGGATATTGGGGAATCATGGACCGTCGATCTTTGAACTTCTGGGAATTCATCAATTCATCGTTCAGAAGATTTGGAAGCTCTTACAGTTAGAACTCCCAAAGCTAGAAGTGTCGAAGCACCAGTCTAGGAATTTTCCAGTTTGACGTTCAGAGGATTTTGAAGGTGTTAAGGGAAGAACTATTGAAGCTCGAAGCTCTGAAGCACCGAAGTTGCGACTTTTGAAATTTTAAGCTTTGGGTTTTTCCCCGAGGTCACGCGAAGACTCCGCTGGAGTAAGGAGACCCTCGCGACCATGATTTTTCATTCAGCTAAGGAAGAAAAGGCATGTGGTAAACAATTCTGAGGGTTTTAGGGGGGACCCGAGAGCCACTACATCTCATGTGTAAATTGATCCTAGACTAGGAGGTCGTGAAAGTGCCTAAAGGAGGGGATGGGATTTGCATCAAGTTGTATCAGATCTTGATTTTTATCATAGCTTGAGTGGAATTTTCTTGTCTGATACCATCAAGTGTTATCATAGCTAGAATAAGCTCTGTGAAAAGGAAAATTTAAAATCATGCCACTAAGGAGACGCAGGGAGAGGCCTGTGGTCAATGTCACCATGGAGGAAGAAATGAGACAACTTCATGCTAGGTTAGATGCCATGGAAAAAACACAAATGAGAGCACTAGATGATAGTGATGTCAGTGAAGTTGAAAGTGAGGGTGTAGAAGAAGAAGAAGAAGAAGCTGTAGGAGAACAAGAAGTCGAGGAGCGATTGTTGAGAGTTATTTTCAAGCTGGGATCTAGAGAAAAAATGGAAGTCTCGATGTATGAAGGTACTTTGGATGTGGAAGAACTTATTGGTTGGATAATTTCTCAAGACAAGTACTTTGACTATGAGGATATTGATGATTAGAAGAAGGTAAAGCATGCAGTGACTAGATTGAAGGGACATCCAGCTTTATGGTGGGACGAGTTACAAGATGACAGAAGGAGGAAAGGTAAGTCCAAGATTAAGAATTGGGATAGAATGGTAGCTAAGATCAAGGATAAATTCATACCCAAGAATTATCAGTTGAATCTATTCAGAAAGTTGCATAATTTGAGATAGAAAGGTTTG
>ML796659.1:416419-433306 GCA_009831015.1 Picea engelmannii
CTTCAGAAGACATCTTGTAGAAACATGGAGCAAAGAAGGAGTCGATGTATGATAGAATAGAGAAGGAGCTCAGAGACATACAACAAGCCATCCATTTGAGATGCGCAGTTCCTACTGAACCTTCTTCAACAGAAAGTGTATAATTGGGGTATGAGCCAACCCAATTACGAAGGCTAGCAGATGCAACAGAGTCTCGACTCTGTTGAGTCTAAGAAGAAAAGGAGCAAGCCACAAAGACCTTAAAGAGAGAAAAGGAGGAGGTCCCAGAGCAACTTCGAGCTGCACAAAAAAAGAAAGATGAACTTAGGGTGATGTTCGAGGAGGACAAGAAGAAAATCCAGAAAGAGAAAGCCCAGTTTCTCGTGGAGTAGATTGGGGTCAAAGAGGCAGTAACTAGATAAATTCACTCTGTGTCGGGCTTGGCATAGGAGGAAGAAGAATCAATAGAGATACAAGTGGGGAAGCTCATTGAGGCCATTCAGTAACTTCAAGAAAGAGTAATGGAGCTAGAAATAAAAGTAGTGTCGAGCACTCCGCAATACGTGCGTGATCATAGGGAGGAAGATGCCAGGAATGCAGTAGAAGGAATTAGGGAATTAGCCTCATAGTGTAAACAATTAAGTGATCAAATTGCACAGACCTATGAGCACCTTGCAGAAGATTCGGAGCTGAGGAAACTAGAGGCACAACTCCAGGAGGCGAAGAAATAGGCATCCACCATACAAGCACAGATGAAGCTACTTACTGCAGTTGAGAAGATGAAGAGGTCGCAGAAGCAACACGCAGTCCAATAGTAGGTTACTGCCATCCAGAGAAAGGTTATGGAAGTGACACAAAGACTCCAGTCGGTGCAGGATGAATCCTGCATGATTTTTGAAGAAGTTGAAGAACATGGCTCGCAACTAGACCAACTGGTTGCAATAGTGGAACAATTTATGGAAGGGCTTGTTACTGAGCAAGTGATTCAAGAGTTTTCCAAGAAGGAGGCTCTAGCAAAGCAGCAAGTTGAGGCAACTCGAGCTAAGATCGAGGCTTTTGAATCAGCCCTGCCTAGATCTTAGTGACTCAGGATGATTCATTGGTGAGTTTCAGGGGATTGTTGGCCCTTAACCAAGTTTTGAGGAAACATTGGTCATGTTTGACCATTTTTGGGACTTCGACAGGCTGGTCGAAGATGGAGTGCCCAAGCAAAGTAGAGATCGTGGGATCTCACCTATTTTGCGGGATTTTTGTGATTTTAGGGTTTATGTAAAGGGTATGGGATGTCGTCCCATGGGTTTACCCATGTTTAGGCCTTTTTGTAATGTATAAATAGATAGCTAAGCGATGTAAGAAGTAGTGTTAGCTATGTGCAAAGACTGTGTAAGGCTTTGTGCTATTAAGGGGTTGGCTTGTGCCTTGACCTAATTTGGGGAAGGAGGATCTGGCGAGGTGTGCACAGATCTCCTATCCTTTGAGGAGTTGTCTCTATGGATTTATGCACAGGAGTAGAAGAATGTAGAAATATTGCAGACTATAAAGAAGAAGAAGAAGAGTTGGTGGATGTAGCCCCACACTGGGGTGAACCATGTATATCCTATGTTGATGTGCTTTGTGCGATGTTATTGATGTTGATTATGTGATTATTTTCTTAGTGTTGTTGATTATATGTATAATGAATGCATATGATATTGTATCTTAGTGCTTAATGATGTGAATGAATGCTAGATCTAAGTTAAGGCTATGTGCTAAGTGATTGGAAGTGTTTGATCTGATCATTACTGCATTGTTCTGTAATTAGGGTTTAATCTGCGATGTGAATGGGACTTATGAACTAATGCATATTGATTGGCTAAGTGTTTTTTTAAGTTTTGTAATCACAGATCTGTGTCCCAGCTAGGTTGTAGACACCAGAGTGCTGCAACCCCCTTGCCTCTACCTCGGATGAGACTTCATCTTCTTCGTAGATGTTGCTGAAAGGGCCAGTAGTTAGGGTTTTTTTGGAGTGTTGTTGAAGTGTTGAACCTTATTTCTTCCCATTTTCCAACAACTCCCAAAGCCCGAAGCTCTAGATTTCTGAAGTTGCCTCTTTTGAAATTTTAAGCCCCAGGTTTTGGCCCTCGGTAACGTGAAGACTCTGCTAGAGTAAGGAGACCCTCGGAACATGAATTTTTTCACAGGTAAGGAAGAAAAGGAACGTGGTAATGTATTATGAGGGTTTAGTGGAGACCCGAGCAACACTCTGTCTCTTGTGTAAATCGATCCTAGGCTGGGAGGTCATGCGAGCCCTCGAGGAGGGGAGGTAGTTTGCATCAACATGGCATGGCATGGCATGGAAATGAAAGGTAAGGAAAGAAAAGAAAAGGCAAGGAAAGGAAAGGAAAGGTAAGGAAAGGAAAGGAAAGAAAAGGTAAGGCAAGGTTAGGCAAGCAAGGAAAGTAAAGGCAAGGCAAGGAAAGACTAGGCAAGGCTAGGAAAGAAAAGAAATGCACATTTGTGGACAGATGATCTACTTTCTAATTTGGGGAGTCGATCACATACTTTGTTGTGGATGCTCCATCCACTTGGCATATTTCACATTAATCCATGGAGCTGGCTACCTTGGAATTTACACATGTGGAGTGGTTTCATGCATGTACATTCTTGGAGGGAACCTGATCTGAAAATCCTTAGATACAACTTATTGATTTAAAATATACATGTAAGCATCTAACCTCATTCAGAATAATTCTTTACCATATTGAGGTGATTTGTAGAAAAATGATGTTGTGCTTCTTATCCAAAATCTCATAAAATGATGACTGATTTGAGTAATTATGAGATAACACATCAAAAAATAAAAAGCTCAAGTTATACAATATTGATGAGATATTTTACTTCATCTCCAAGTTCCCTTCAAACGGTAAGACTACTTCTCATAATCACAAAATTTCAAATTACATTACAACATCGACTTACAAAAAGCCAGTTTTGAAGTCACTCTCCAGTTATACTACTCAAAATCAGATATAGAGTTTACCATTGAATTCCTTGTGAATTTTTGGGAAAAATGAGTATAAAGTCGACCACATTCTGAACTGGCTCAATTTTACCATTTTTACATGCCAAACTATGCACTATGGTGCTCATTAATGGAAATCTGGAATAACACTTTTAAAAATTACATCTTAGCAAAACCATAACATCACCATGATACTCCTCTTGGAAAAAATGAAAAAAATGAGTATAAACATGCCTATGTTTGGACAAAGTACCTCATGACACACAAATCTATGCAACACATAAACTTAGCTTCCTCTTTGGCATGCACTCCAATGCACTTGTACCATACCTCTATCTTGAGATTCATGCATCCTTGGACTTTGTTCCTATATTAGGATGTGTGTAAACATTGGGATTTGTTCCGATAAATAGGGTGAGAGTGGCCCAACCCAACCCAAACTTTGCGATGACACCGACATTAATTTAAATCTTGTTCGTTTGGGTTATTGTAACAAAACCCAAATATAGCATAATGGTGAAATCATTAACATAATATATGGAAGGTTGTGGGATCAAACTCCATCGACCATGCCATACATTAAGACATGTTTTTATAACATAGGGTTGGAGTTATTAAATATATGTGATGACATTTATATGTGATAACTATAGTATGTTGGTTGGAACCAACCACCGAGGATCATGGATTTTATTGTGATCACTTGGGATACCTTATAAAACCATGGGTCGAGGGCTTGGGCCCTCAACCCTTTTGGTATCCATTGAAACCTTTAACCGAGCTTCAATACATTTTCCACCATACATGGTTAAGTAACAACTATGTGGTGTATTGTCAATGGAGGTTGTGTAAGGTTTATGGGAGGTTGCGGGTTTGATCTTTTGAACTCCCATAAAATTTTGATATAAATTAACCATTAATGGCCAACGAGAAGATTTCATGTGGTAGCCTCTCAATGTTATATCATTTCCATATGTCGATAAACGATTACTCCACCTTTATGTACGATATTCCACATCTCTTGCCCAATCAGTCATACGGTCATGCCATGTGGTGCCTTCTGATGCTGCCACATCAGAACCATATGGTCATACATTCATACCACATGTCACCCTTGCAGTGGTGACATGTGTCACCTTGACTTTAACACTTTGAATTTTTTCCTTTTGACTTGAACTTTGAATGTTAATAACGTTTGCATACAAACTCCTTTTGAGGCGATTTTTATGTTGTTGCAAAGCTATCACCGAGCTCTACGAAATGATTTAGTTTTTTTTTAGAGAATTTAAGATGGTCAAATTTTTAGTTTTTCTAGATTCTCTTGGACCTTTTTGAGCGTTTCATATCCTCCTGGACCTCTACGAGTGTTCTTGGATCCTCTTGTATCACACCATCCCACTGAAGAACTTTTGGTCCTCCAAAAGTATGAATATTTCAACAACTTAGTGATGATAACTCTTATTCACTCTTCCATCTTACTGAAAGTATCTCATATAGTAACTTAGTGATGATGAAGGTTCTTCACTTTTCCATCTTGCTAAATATTATGGGACTCATTATTCATCTTGGATCTTAGATCTTAGAAATTGGATCAATGTACTTATGTCTACTTATGAAATATGGCTCTGACTCTGGTCTCTGGCACTTTCATTAAAAGATATAGATTCAGCTCTAGCTCATAGATTCCATTATAAAAAAAGTATGCTCATTGTGTCTTTTGCAATATCTGAATCTAAATCTTCTATTCAACAACCATTCCCATCTCCTTCACTCCTAAAGATAGTCTATTTTGGCCAATATGAAACCAAATCGAATGTTGATCTATGCCTTTCCCTTTTGGACTCTTTGTTCCTGTATTGTGGATGTATCTATAGGAATATCTAAATGAGTTCTCTATCCATTGTCTCTCTCTCTTACCTTGAAAACAATTATACACATGTTCTTCGTATACATATGTATTGTCTGAACTTCTTCTGCTCAAGGTATACATCTACATGAACATGAAATAATATCTTGCAAATGTCATAGAAATAGTATACATTTGTATGGTTTGGATTGTTTCTTCTCAAGGTATACAGATTTACAAGTATATACCTTCTATCTCTTTACCAACTCTAAGAATATTTTCATTACTTCAATTATTTTTCTGCTTTCTATCTACATGTTCCAAATGCTTACATCCTTTTGTTCCTTCTCCTTCGGTACTTCAGAATAAGAATGTTAACTTAAACAATTCGATCCATATATAGTCCTTAGCTAATAACAAGAAAATAAAATTGTCTATATTGTTGTCGTAAGTTTTAGAAATATTTATAAGATCCCTGTCACTCCTATAAAAAAGTGGCTATATAGAAACTATTTTACAATATTCTTCTTACTTCAAACAATATGTAAGGTGGCTACATAGAAATCATTTACAAAATTCCTCTCACTCTTAGTAATATATAAGGTGGCTATATAGAAATTTTACATAATTCCTCTCACTCTCAACATCTACAATGAGTGGCTTAAAATCCTTCCAATACAACAATAGAAATAGACTTAGTAGGTATCTACATATGAATATTAGCTTGCATTTTACAAATATACATATTTACAATGAAATATTTTCTGATGGATGGTTTATTCATGGACTCATCCTCCCTTTAGCACTAGAAGGAGTCTCACATCTTCCTATCTCTGACAATGCCTCTGATGTTGATGTTGAATATGACATTGAATCTAACGCAGAATTTGATGTTGAATCCAAGAAACAATTATACCATATTATAGGCCTTCCCAGTAACCTATATAACCTCTCCTTGCAAACACCAAGCACTATTGTTGTTTCTTGAGTAGATTCCCTTGAATACACAAGTACCTAGCCATTTTGGAATGTGATTTCATAGCTTTCCTCTTCAAAATATGCAACTGGGAGTAGGTTTACTTTCAAATCTAGAACATATAACATATTCTATATTCCCATAAATCCTCCCGACTCGAGATGGAATATTACATATCCAAACCCTCTTATTGTTTGTTTGGTGTTAGTTTCAGATCCTACATAGAAATATTTGTCGATCTATGAGAAATTCAATAATATTAATCTCATCTTGATCATGTGGCAAGATGAGCCACTATCCATGAACCATTCTTTTATGTCTTCATATATCACTATGTTAAGACCAACCATTAAGAAGTATTTTTTCTCAAATCTTTCAGCAAGATTATTAACTTCATTTGTGGTTTCTTCTTGTCTTCTTGCAAGTGCCTTTACATCTTTTTGGTTCTACTTTGGACATAAGTGTGGATAAATTGTCCAACAATTCTCAATATGATATCCACTTCAAGATAAGAGAATATTGTCTGGTTCCTATGTTGGAACCATGATCCCTTCTTGTCATTACCCCTTTTCCTTTATTTTGAGAAATGACCTCTACCTTTATCCTTTTTCTTGGAGGGATTTTCTTGCACAAAATGTCTTCTTCGACATTTCTCCAGATCATGGTTACTAGTTCCACAAGAATCACATGGATAGATAGACCATTTACCAGTGGGAAAATTCTTGATTCCCTCTTTATAATGCACATATTTTTCTAAGGATGTCATACATATGTTACCTTTCCCTCATCTGGAAGGTAATACTAACTACTTATGAAGGACCTCATCATCTAAATTTCTCCTTGTTTCATTCATCCTTGAAAATTAGCCATCTTGACAGGGCTAGTTTCTCTTGCATCAAAGACTTTACATTCTCAACCTTCCAATATTCATGGATTGATGTTGATGGTGCCAATACTTGATCCTCATTCTGCAACTTCCTTTCCAAACCATGAAAAATACCCCTATGGAATTCATCATGACATATCAGTCAATCTTGCAACTTCTACTTCTTGTCCTTGACAATTTGCAGTTGCATCCTTAATTCAGAATTCTCCTTCTAAATTTTTCTATTAATGTTCTTCTGTAGCATTAACTTCATGAGATCTTTGCTCATTTTTTCTTCTCAACAAGAGTCTTCAAAACCTTCACCAATCTTAACTCTTGGACCTCATCACATCAACAACTTGCAAATACATGTCAAAACTAGCTTTGATACCACTTGATATGAAAATCCTTAGATACCACTTATTAATTTAAAATATACATGTAAGCATCTAACCTTATTCAGAATAATTCTTGATTATATTGAGGTGATTTGAAAAAAAATGATGTACTATGCTTCTTATCCAAAATCTCATAAAATGATGATTAATTTGAGGAATTATGAGATAACATAGCAGAAAATAAAAGAACTCAAGTTATACAATATTGATGACATATTTTACTTCATTTCCAATTTCCCTTCAAACAGTGAGATTGCTTCTCATAATCTCAAAATGTCAAATTACATTACAACGTGGACCTAAAAAAAGCCAATTTTGAAATCACTCTTCAATTCTTCTACTCAAACTCATATATAGATCTTACCATTGAATTCCTTGCGAAAGTTTGAGAAAAATGAGTATAAAGTTGACCATATTTTGAACTGACTCAATTTTACCCTTTTTACACGCTAAACGATGCACTATGGTGCTCATTAATGAATATTTGGACTAAGACTATTACAAATTACCTCTTAGAAAAATAATAACATCACCAACATACTCCTCTCCAAAAAACAAGAAAAATTAGTATAAACATGCCTATGTTTGGACAAAGTAACTCATGGCACGCAAATCTATGAAACACATAAACTTGGCTTCCTCTTTGGCATGCAGTCCAATGCACCTGTACCATATCTCTTTCTAAAGATCCATGCATCCTTGGAATTCATGCATGTCTTGGGATGTGTGTGAACATTGGGATCTATGCCCATAAATAGGGTGCAGGTGGCCCAACCCAGCCTGAACTTCACGCTGACATCGACATCAGTTTAAATGTTGTTCGGTTGGGTTATTGTAACAACACCCAAATATAACATAATGGTGAAAGAGTTAACATAATATATGGCAGGTAGCAGGGTTAAACTCCATCAACCATGTCATATATTGTGACATTTTGTTATAACATATGGTTGGAGTTATTAAATATATGTGAAGGCATTTATGTGTGATAAATATAGTATGTTGGTTGGAAGCAACCCCCGCAGATCATGGAGTTAATTGTGGTCACATGGGATAACATATAAAACCATGGTTCGAGGGATTGGGCCCTCGACCCTTTTTTTCACCATTCAAACCTTTAACCAATCTTAAATACATTTTCAAATATATATGGTTAAGAAACAACTATGTGGCGTATTGGCAATGAAGGTTGTGTAAGGTTTATGGGAGGTTGAGGGTTCGATCCTCCATACTCCCATAAAATTTTTATATACATTAACCATTAGTGGATAACGGGAGGTTACCACGTGTCAACCTCTCATTGGTTTCTCCTTACCATGTGTCGACAAATGATTAGTCCACCTATATGTATGGTATGCTACATCTCCTGCCTAGTCAGTCATACGGTCATGCCATGTAGTGCCTTGTGATGTTTCCACATTAGCACCATATGGTCATACCACATGTCACCCTTTCAATGGTGACACATGTCACCTTGAATTTGACCCTTTGACTTTTGACTTGAACTTTGACCATCAATTATTTTGCATACGAAATCCATTTGAGGCGATTTTTACATCATTGGAAATATATCGCCGATCTCTACATAATGATGTATTTTTAGAGAGAATTTGATATGGAAAAAGTTTGATCTTTTCTAGATCCTCCTAGACCTATGTGAGTGTTTTGGATCCTCTTGGACGTCTATGAGAGTTCCTGGATCAAGACATTTCATATGGACACTTGGCATCTGAATTGGATTGATGCTTATTTTTGGTGGCGTGTCCCCTTCATGAGCATTATTTGGTGCATACCACTACTATTTTTGGATGAGGGAGAATTGTTTTGGACAGGTTGATGTCTAGTCATGTTGTAACATGGTTGGCCATGGATTGAGGAGATATCTAACTGATCCATTATTATAATATTTTTTTGACTTGTCATGTAGTTAGTTAGCAAATAATAATATTTTATTACATAAGAGAAGAGACCCACTCTACAAAGAAGAGCTCTCTCTCTCTCCATTCTAAAGGGTGGAGAATTTTGGGATTTAGTAGCTCTCCTCTTCGGCTACAGTGTACAACATTTTGGCAAGATTAATGGAGAATTTGACGCATATTTTCATTTGATGTGAGGCTTTATTGTGCACTTATATTTATGTGTTGATTTTGTATTAAGAAACAATTGTAGAATGTTGTGATTGTCGTTATAATGAACCATGCTTCATTTTGGATAGAGTAATGTGATGTTTCAACCCTCTTATTTCTATTGTGATTATGTTAACCTACATGATTCTTATTATTGGTTCCTAGAGTCTTAACTAGGATGGGCCTTCGGTCTTTAGTCAAATTCAGGTCTTTGAGAACCATTAATTGTGTATGGATTTATCACTTAGCAATATTGTCCACCATAGCAGATTTGTTAATGAGTAACACAAGTATTTATAATCACTTTCGAAAAAACAAACTATTTTTACTTACATGGACTTCCTTAACACTTTAAAAAGTACTTGATAAAATTAGTTAAATTATTACAATTATTAGTGCAATAATACACTCCAAATCTATTTGAATACTCAACCAAATTGAGAAAAAAAATATTTCATTTCATTAGAATTTCATAAATCTATCCAAATTTTGTGAAATAGCTGCTAGAACCCAAAATATATTTGTATAGTTTTCAACAAATATCTCCTATAATAAGTGGATTTATTGAATATTATAAAGGTAACTGTAGTTTCTATTAGTTAAATGTAAGTTATTGAATCTACAAACTCATCAAAATCTACATTGATGCGTTAAGTGATCCATCTATCTTTCGATGTATGAGTTTCTCCTTCCAACTATTGAAAAACAATATTCAACTTATAATACTAAGAGATCTTAAATTGAAGGTTATAGGAGATTTTGAGATTGACATTTCATATTCTCATCATTCCTTCATTATCCCAAATCCATCCATAATCCTAAAGTGTGCATTGATTTCAACTCATGGATTATTTTCTTCATGTTCATGTAGTTTTCTCCCTTTTTAAAACTGTGTAAATCTATGTTTCCTAGGAATATCCTTGTAGTGGGTTTTTTATGTGGAATTAGTTCTTAGAAGAATGGATATGTGGAATTGTTTCTATTTATTGTTTATGAGAGTTATCTTTTGAGAAAAAAATTCTTTAATTCCATTTAGATTAGATTTATTTCTTGCAATTTCATATATAACATAAAAGAGTGGAAATCGAAACAAATTGAAATTCATACATCCATTTAAATGTGCCATGAAATGTGTGAGTGTGTGTGTATTAAACATTATTTAAAATGTACATTTTTTACAAAATGGCACATCGTGCCCAATATACAAAATGACATAAAGTTCCCTAACATTATATATATATATATATAGATAGATAGATAGATAGAGAGAGAGAGAGAGAGAGAGAGAGAGAGATCATCTAAATTGTACATTTTTTACAAAATGGCACATCGTTCTCAATATACAAAATGGCAGCAAGTGCCCTAACATAAAAATCTTCCATATGGTGGCCTATATACAAAATGGTAGTTGCAGGTCACTCATTGACCACTTCCACCCTTTCCACCCTCGGGAGCATCCCAAAAATGGATCTTTATTCTCTTTCTCAAAGAAGCACCTCGAGTGGTTTTGTGCCTGGGAGTGGTTAGCTAATCTGGAGACTGCACAAAGAAAAAACATTGTTATAAGTTTTCTTCCACGATGAATTAAAAGACTTACAAAATGATACTTTGTAATTCAACATAAGACAACTCACCACATATGGTACTAACAATCATGAGGGTGTTACCCTCCTCCATGACCCTAATCTCTCAGCGATGCCACCCTGTGTCAGTTACAAGGATCAAATCATGAAATTTAAACAAATATGCATAAAATCAATTCCATTCATGATACATAAAAATTGATCATCAACACATTATCTCACCATGAATATCTTGAGCATCGATGGAGAGTCATTAGCAGGTGGGGTGCTTGACTGTACAACCTATTCCAAGGAAACATCTCTTGTGGCATCCTCAGTGGATGACAAAGATGGAAATGGTGGTGGGGGTGGGTGGCATATTGGTGCATCCACTGTGGATGATTGCGATGGAAGAGGTGGTGCATGCGGGTGGCCTGCGAGTGCAACCATTGAGGATGCATGGAATATGAAATATGGTGGTGGTGGGTGGTGATGAACTCCCATGGGTTGTACAAGTGATGGAATAACCCTTGGCCTGGAAACGTGTAAACCAAAAGACATGGCAGGGTGCCCAAGGACTAGAATAGTACTGTAACTAGAGAAAATATCAACAACTTGCATACATATTAATAATATTGTTATTAGTACCAAATAATAAAATTTGACAACATAAATACAAAAAAATTGAGATTTAAATGAGATTTAACTCAACACATGATACCTATGAAGCATGTGAGTTGTCCATCCTAGGTAGACATTGTTCAACATCGTCTGGTCCTGCAACCTGTAAAAACAAAAAGAACATTATAAATTTGAGGATGCCAGAAAATAAAGAAATCACTATGGTGAATTTATCATATGTGACACATACTTGTGTATGAGGTACACTGAATGAGAAGTTTTCCTCTATTGTTGCATCAGTGGTGGCTATGGACACTAATGCATCTATCAACATAGAGGGCATACTATAGGGGTGTATCAACTGCAAAACATCATACAATAAAATATCAAAATAAATACACATAATACTATATAAATATATAACAATGAAGAACGCATATATGGTTAAGATACTAACCTCCTCCATGAAGCTCTGATGTCCACTAGCCTCCATAGGCCCATAACAAGTTTTCCTGCAAATCAAGCATCTATGAGGATCACATGAATGACTGTTATGTCCATGTGCCCTCTCCTCGATGCACTATGATCTAGAGGTTGAAGGTTTGACCCTGCTTCTAATGTCACTAGTGTTAACACATAGGATGTACAGGTTCTCAAAGTTTTTTGAGTCATGTTTCATGTTAATAAATCAAGGTATTGATTTTAACCTTGGGTCTAAAGCCGATCAAAATACATTTTCCTAGTCTTGGTGTCATGATGGTGGTTGTCATTATTAGCACAAGAGGGAAATTAAAGGTCACCATCAAATTTTGTCATCCAAACAAGTGTCCAAAGGGTCTTAGACATTCATCCAACCACCTAAAGTATCTTGTCAAGTCATAAATCAGATGCACTACAAACTCTCCTAAAATGGTTGGTGCCAAGTTAAATTCTTTAAGGTTGATGCTTCAACTTTATGCAACAAGGAGTAAAAATCATATGCTAGCTACTATTACTTGATATTCAAAATTCCGTCATTTTCAAACCATTTTAGTCATCAAGAGATCTATTTTTCTACATGATTTTACATACTGCAAACCGAACTAGTGTTGTCAACTCTTTGTTTTTCACAACTATGGCTATTTAAGACTTCATTCAGGCTTGTTATCATCATTTCATCCAAGCTTCCAGCCCCAAGTTACATATTGTCCTCTGCAATACTGTAAAAATTACTTGCAACAAAACCCTAACAAACATTTTTTGTCTTATGATTGTTTACTTATTGTTTTGGAATACATTTTTCATAACTAAGAAGTTGTAGCAGGTTTATCAGAGGTTTTCAAGGATTCTTGCATGGTTTTGGAATCAGTTGAGTTTATTTTTCATGAAACAGGTTACTACATGAAATTTTGTAGCGCCTGGACTCATCGGCACCGCGAACTGGTAATTTGGGACAATTTGTAGCAATTAGCACACAACGGAGTTTCATTTTAATCATAATTTTTGAATCATGATATGGGTTGAAATTTGGTGTGGACAAAAAACATGATTTTTTTGAATTTCTGAAAAAAATTCAGTCCAACCCATTTTGTATTTTTGGAGAAAAGATAAACATACCACATACATGAAAGTTCGCAGCGCATGTTGTCAAAGGCGTTGAAAACTCTAATAGTTTTATAAATCCGCCTTGTTTGGAGGTTTCCACCTATCGAGGAGGGTTCGAATGACTTCTCAAAGATCAGTTAGATTCTAAAGGACATCTGTACCTAAGATTTAGCTCCATTAAAACCTCATACAGTGAGTTGGAAACAAATTTATTAATGACTTTCAACAACTTCCTAAAATTTAGCAGTTTGTTGGATTTTTGTCTCTTTGACTGCTGCCACCTATCTCCAAGGCCTAGAATCCAATGAAAGAGATGGGCTTCGAACTCCTAAGGATATTTTGGATGTTATTTTCTAATTAATGAAGGAGAGAGGGTGGATTTCATGACTAGAGAGAGCTTGAGAGAGTTGTAGGGGCAGTTTATCTGTGTATTTGTAAGCCTGAGGGCATGGGATGTAGGCATTTCTGCCATTAGAGATTCATGAAAGTTGTGATACCATACTTTTTTTTCTATTTTTTCCATTCTTTCTTATTATCTTGCTTGATTAATATTTACATACTTTTAAGATCAAAATCTGTCTTTGGTCAATGGATTCATGAGCTCCAAAGGATTTGTTGTATTTCCTGTTAATCATTTATTATTGTTCAAGCACTCTTTTATCTATCTTTCATAAAATATCTTTGTTAAGTGGATATTCTTATTTTTTTTAACATTATATTCTTCTACCCATCCTTGCATAATCCTTTTTTTCTGGTAGGCAATCTGATTGCCTTTGATCTGTAGAATGTTATGACTCCATGACCAATAGAATGCATTTGCAAACAGTCTGTTTCCCTCCTTTTTACCCTTCTCTTGTTGATCCACAAAATATAACATGTTTTAATCATTTAAATCAAATGGGTACTAGGATTATCCTCTAGCAGTATGAGGGTGATTCTCAGTGCTAACAAATAGTAAGAACCTCCTGTTGAGATAGTGTAACGAAACTACCATGTTGCACTAAAATCCGAGTCAAGGTTGATAAGGCTACATGTTCCTGCTTCAAGCCCTTTGCAACAAGAGGATGTTGGTGATCAAGGAGGATATCCACTCTTGAAAAATTCATAAGGTTCTTCATTTCTTCCCAAGTTTCCCGCACAATGAAGAACCCACAAAGATATTTCCAATGCAGTTTGAATGAGGTCAGGAGGACTTCATATGAGAAAGATATGGTTCATTGATGTTTTGAGTAAAATGGAGAAAATATAAAATGTAATTATTAATACTTATGTTGATATTAGGTCTCGTGTATTACTATACTATTCATTGTAAAAGTACACTAGTGAGTGTAAAAGTTGCATAGCTTCTAGTTTCCTAGTCTCAAGGAAAAATTGAGATTCTCATGGATTGTATTTTCCTAGTTTCATGGGGAGTTGAGATCTTCATGGCGAATTGAGATCTTTGTGGGCATGGTTGAGGTATTTTGTCAAACCARCCCCTTTACTAATGCCTAGATCATAATGTATGGGATATTGAGAGATATTTTCTCCTTGATATGTTGAATTAGTTTTCAACCATGTAAAACTATATAAAGACCATTAATCCCCTTTATTGGGAGAGTTGAGCCCCATAAGTGGGAGAGTTTGTAAGCCCATTTATTGGGAGAGTTGATACCCTTAAGTTGCAGAATCTGTAAGCCCCTTTAATGGGAGAGTTGAGCCCCTTAATTGGGAAATCCTGTGAGACCCTTCATTGGGAGAATTGAGCCCCACTTGGGAGAAGTTTTCAGCCTCTGTCAAGGAGATAATAATCCCTGCATTGGGAGAGAATTTCAGCCCCACATTGGGATAAGATTGTATCCCTTCTTGTAAAGGAGAAGCATCCTCGATTTGGGAAAAGAAATAACAAAATGGTTCGTTGTTGAAGCGGGGCCCGAGACATAGCCATAGTCTCGCGAACTCCATTAACAATTCTTGTTTGCACATTGTTTTTGTGTTTTGATTATTGTCTAATTCCAGTCTCAAATGATGAGTATGAACTATATTTTCCAAATATCATGTTAATAACATGGATGTGAGAAATATATCAAACATATAGAATGGATATAAATTGAGACAATTTTCTAACGCTCATTACCAGATCAAGTTGGTTTCACAGTAGCAATATCAAACGTTGTTTATGTGGACATTTGTCGGTTCGCATTGTCATGGTGTTACCATTTATGTTGTGTCTACACCTTTTCTAGTTAGATGGTGCTACCTATGCTCAAGCATTTTAGGGAGAATTCAAAGGGTTTTGTTGTGATTGAAACCATATCCCTAGGCAGGAATAAGAACTGTACATGAGGGAAGAGATAGAAATAAATGTCTACTTCCCTTTTCAATAACTTGTGTTGGAGGTGATAATTTCATTTGCAATTGAGTTCTATGCAAATTGGCATGGTGTCACATAGTTCTTTTGGCAGGTTGGTACAAACTCTTTGACAGAGTCATTGTTGGAACAACCTGACACTGAGACTCCCCACACGAGGTTATGTCCAGGGAAATAATTATGGCACTAAATCCTCTTCTACTTTACGATCTTGATGCCTAGGTTTTTTTAAATTGTATGGAATCTCTTCAAGAAAAAATTACCTTGGAAGGAAAATCTTCTGAAAAAGAATCTAGAGAGAAGTTGTTTCTTTGAGTTCCTGAACATGAATTCCCCTTGGAAGATTCTGATTATTTTTGTTGAGAACATTTTTGACAAAACTATAAACGAAACTGACAATACAAAAGAGACAGATCTAGAATGGGAAAATGAAAAGTGCGTTATTTTATTAGTTGATAGTCTAAAGATATAAAGAGAAAAGAAAACCACCAAATCAAGAAGCCAGAACCAAATCCTAATGATTGGTACAACTGGAAGTGTATAGTCACATACTGTTGAGGTTATAACTAACACTCCCTCTTAAACTCAATAGTTACAAACATCAGCACTGATAATGCCCAAGTGTTGTCTCTGAAAATCAAAAATGGTTTTTACCAATGGTTTTGTAAAGATGTTTGCAGGATGATCTCGTGAACCACAAAATTGAAGTGTGATTTCACCATTACTGATTAGCTTGCATATGAAATGAAAGTGAGTGTCAATGTGCTTGCTTTTATTATGAAAACATGTTTTTTTGATAAAGCAATTGTTGAAGTATTGTCACAGAAGATAGGAGTTGGCTCCTTTTCTATATGTGACATGCCATTCAATAGTCTTCGCAGCCACACAACTTGACAGGAAGATGAGGTAGCAACGACATACTTTTCCTATGAAGACTATATTGAGATAATGGGATGCTTCTTTGATCCCCAAGAGGTCAGATTCGTGCCTAGGTGAAAATCATACCCTAAGGTGATTTTTTGGTCATCTAGGTTGCATGCAAAATCATTGTCAGTGTAACCAGAAAGATGATTATATTCAGCCTGAGTGTACCATAAACCAAAATTGAGTGTGCCAACAACATATCTCAGAATCCTTTTATCCATATTGTAGTGAGAATCTTTGGGAAATTCCATGAACCTAGAAACAAAGTCGGTTGCATACATAATACCAGGCCTAGTTGCTATAAGATACAACAAACTACCTACTAAAATTTTGTACAAAGTAGAATCCACTGTAGGGCCTTTATCTTGCTTTCTCAATTTTGTGCCTAGGGGTATAGGAGTTTCTGTTGGATTGCAGTCTTCCATGCAGAATCTTTTGATGATGTCTGTTGCATACTTTTGTTGACAGAAAAAAATCCCTTTAGTTGATTGGTCAACCTCAATCCCCAAAAAATATTTCATGATGCCAAGATCTATCATCTCAAGCTCAGATTTCATGGCATGTTTGAAACTAGTTAACTCAATATTCCCAGTATATATCATGTCATCAACATATAGACAGACAATCTTAATTTTACCTTATTGATCTATTTTTT
>ML796659.1:447582-459383 GCA_009831015.1 Picea engelmannii
ATTTTGAAGTTCAAAGGATGGATTTCTTCTTGAAGAAGAGTTGTCATGAGAACTCTCAGGCTGTCCTTGTACCTACAATATTAGAAGGATAGGCTGATGTGTTTTTTGTCCTGAATTTTCTATGTTTTCAGGAAATGGAAGCATTGGATTTTGGTTGTCCATAGGGCGATTTTTAGACTCACTCCAGAACTAATTTTCAAGAAATTTGACATCTCTACTGAGAACGAGTTTCTTTGAAATTGGATTGTAGATTCTGTAGGATTTAGATGTCTCATTGTAGCCAACAAAAATGCATTTCTCTCTTCAATCATCAAGTTTATTTCTCAATTTAGAAGGTATGTGAGCGAATGAAATGCATCCAAATGTCCTAAGATGAGCAACATTCATTTTTGTTCTACTCCATGCTTATTGAGGGACCTTCATCTTGACACTGGTGGTTGGGGATCTATTCAGAAGATAAACTCAACATGCTACAACTTCATCCCAAAGTAAATTTGACAGACATTTATTTCTTAGAAGGGTCCTTTCCATATTCATTATAGTTTAGTTTTTCCTCTTAGCCACTCCATTTTGATGTGGAGTATACATGGTTGTGGTTTGCATTATTATGCCATGTGATTTGTAGAAATTTGCAAATTCTGTTGAACAATATTCTCCTCCTCCATCTGACCTGAGAATCTTCACAATTTCCCACTCTGTTTTTTAGCTTCAGCCTTGAACTCCTTGAACTTTGCAAAGTTTTCGTACTTTTGTTTGAGGAAATAGATCCATATTTTCATGCTAAAGTCATCAATAAATGTTAGAAAATAAAATCTACCACCTATTGACTCTGTTTGCATTGGTCCGCATAGGTCAGTGTGAACCAGGTCTAAGTGTTGTTTGGCTTGAGTGGAGGACTATGGAAATCTTGTTTTCTTATGTTTTCCAAGAATGCAAGACTCACGTGGGGAATTTTTCTCTTTGAAGATAGGTAGACCTTTGACCATGGAGTGCTTCTACAAAAGGCTTAGACTCTAAAAGGGTAGATGTCCAAATCTTGCATGCCAAATCATAGTTTCAATGGGGGTGGATGCACTTTGTGCATAAGATTGGGTCCAATTTGTAGTTCTACGGGTCATGGGAAAAATTCTATTCCGATTCATGTGGATTTCATAAATCAATTTTCTGTTGGGAGGTTTGTCACATATCCTACATGATGCTCCTTCAAAAAGTACCTTATATCCATTTTAAACTAGTTGTCTTACACTTAACAGATTTTGTTTCAGATATGGAACATGAGGGACTTCGTTTATGTCTTTCTTTACATCTTGTTTAGTGAGAATAGCTACAGTTCCTTTGCCTTAAACTTTGACTAAAGAGTCATCTCCAAGTGTAATATCATATGAAATAGAAGAATCAATGCACGAAAGTAAATCTTTGTTACCTGTCATGTAATTGTTGCATCCATTGTCCAACAACCATAGGTCCTTGTTGTCATCATTTCATGGAACCCTACATAGGAGACCTAGCTAAATCATACACAAACAAAGCTTATCAAGAAAAGGAAGAGATATACAATATGAAGAATGAGAATCAATGTATATTATGATATAATCAATGAGTGAGTGATCTTCACTCATATAGGCAATGACATCCTATAATTAGGAATGCATGCATAATAGTGATGGTCTAAGATTAGAAAGTTTAAAATAGAACTAGTTAGTTAACTCCCATTGAACTAATGTTACTCCCACTGAACTAGTGTGCCGAAAATAGCAATTTCTCCAACACCCCCCCTGAACATCACTATGGAGTAAAAAATGAGTCTCGTCTACTAGGCCATATTAGGTACTCATGTACAATGCAACTAATGAACACTAAATAAAAGTGAGGAAAGAGGGAAAACCACGTGGGAACAAAACCCCCCTTCAAAATATAATATATCAAAAGAAGAAAATGGTAGCTATTAGGCAAATGTGTTCTTCACTGCAAGATGATCTTGTAAAGTTTGAAACTTTTTCTCACTGAAAGTCTTCATGAAGATGTAGAAATCTTTATGGATCTAATTAAGTCCTTTGGCAACCTGTCGGGACTTGTACCTCTTCATCCTGTGGACCCATCTACACCTGAAAATATTCATTTTCGGTGGAAGTGGAACTAGATGCCAAGTCTGATTCTCTAGGAGAGAGTCATGCTCCTCCTGCATGGATTCTTTCCACAATGGATTTCCCACAACCTTATTCTAGGTTTGTGGATCATTAGATTGAACCATATAACAATGCATGGGCATCACAGGTTCTTAAGATGAAAGTACATGAGAAGGCATCTCATGCTGAGATCGAGTCCTCCTCGAATCCAATGGATTCCCTGCAAGGATACCTTCTTCCTAAAGTGTGAAATGTGCCTTCTTGGGCAAATGTTGAAGCTTCAACGCTGACTTCTTATCTAGATGTACTTCCTTCTTATTTCCATGTACAAAATCTGAGTGTGTGGAATCATCTCTGATGTCTGAAACTGAAGTAATCACAAGAGTATATGCATGTTGCACTGGAGGTTCATGCAAAGTACTCTCCTTATGTGTAAGTAGAATAGAGGAGTAATCGTCAGAAAACTTAGTGAATTTATACAACCTTGACTTGTGATCCACCTCACCAATTGCAATGATGGAATTGTCATGCATGTCAATTACTGAAACTGAATCTGATGTAAATTCAACCCTTTTACCTTTCTGAGTGATATGATAAACTGAGAGGATATTCATAGAAAGATTTGAAACATGTAAAAAAATCTCAAAACTACCATTATGGAGTTCCACTCTCCCTTCTCTTGCTACTGCTACTGGAGTATCATCCCCCATGAGAATAGGGGGTCTTAAGCATGGAATGAAAGAAGAGAAAACTTCCTCTTTCACTACCATATGATGGGATGCACCAGAATCTATAATCCATGAATCAGATGAGGAATTAATTGCAACCATGGCATGATGATTATCTTTCTTAGGAGCATGATCTTCTTCCTTCTTCTTCTTGACTCCCTCTAGAATGAAGTTTCCAAGTTTTTTCTGTTGAAGTGTTTGTGCCATAAGATCAATATGATTTTTCATGCATGTGGATTCTTCATGATTTGGTTTATTGCAGTAAGTGCATTGCATTCCCTTCTTCTTCTTCTTGGAATCTAAAGATTCTTTGGAACTTGAAGAATCATTAAAGGGTTTGGAATATCCCTCCTTCTCATTCTGTTTCTCCTTCCCATTATGTTTAGATGATCATTTTCCATCATGCATGGTTAGTGCATGTGCTTTGGGATTCTTGATTAGGCCCATTTGTATGAGTTTTTTCTGCTCTTGTGTGAGAGACTCAATGAACTGAGCCATCATAGGAATTTTCCAATTTGTTTCAAAACGACATCTTCCAGAATGGAAATTGGAGACATATACAACGTATTATGGTCCTATCTTGGCCAAGATTGTTAGAATAAGTTGTTTCTCTTGTGTAGACTTGTCAATACCACATTTACCCAAGCTCAAAATCAAATATTTAAATTTAGTAAAGAAATCATGTATATTATCAAAAAAATTAGGGTCTAAGGTATTCAACTCTACCTAAAGCATATGACCTCGCATCTGATCCTGCTTTCCAAAGAGTCCTTCCAAGGTGGTCCAGATCTCATTTGGAGTCTTGCAAGCGGAAGCATGAAACAAAAAATCAGTGGATATTAAATCAAGAAGTAGTCATGTGGCCTCATTCTTACGGTTCGCCCGTATGGTCTTCTCAAATGCTGATGTAGGTTATGTTTCTATCATCATCGTCAAATTATACAGTCCTTTTTCTTTTGAGTTGGAATGCAGCCTTCAACTTCCATTAAAAACAGTTGTACGGTGTGATTATTATCAGCAGACTTGATTGGATAAGTTGCATCATCTCTATCCCTGCTATTGATACTGAAAAGATCATGGAAACCAAGATCGTGGATTCCGAGATATGTCTGACAGTGCTATGACAACTATAGATATGATAAAACAACTATATCTCCTAAAATATGATGTGGGTTTTCAAGACTTTTGGTAACCATAAGAATCCCCATGTTATACATATCTAGTAAAAATTTCAGCCCGACCCAGATCACGGATTTCCAGATATGGCTGTTTTACTACAAAAAAACATTTTTTGGAGCGATACTAAATCATCGCACCCTAGAGAAGGATAAAGTGCGATGATGCTAAATCATCGCACCCTAGTGAAGGACACAGTGCGATGATTTTGAAAAATTGAATCTTCGCACCTTGAATGAAGAACACAATGCAACGATGTCGAACCTTGGATGTGTATAGGTTGCGACCGTCGCACCTTTCGATAGGGATAGGCTACGACGATTCCAATCATTGCACCTTTCGATAGGGATAGGCCGCAACGATGGTGGAAACTAGGTTTACTCAAATTCACTTTTTCTATTCTATGGATTGTCTGGGTTTCTTCAAGCAGCTCAGCTTTGATACCATGTCAGTGTTTCATGGAAACTTGCATAGGAGACCTAGCTAAAGCATACACAAACAAAGCTTATCAAGAAAACGAAGAGAGATACAATTTCAATAATGAGAATCAATGTATATTATGATCTAATCAATGATTGAGTGATCTTCACTCATATAGGAAATGACATCCTATAATTAGGAATGCATGGATAATAGTGATGGTCTAATATTAGAAAGTCTAAAATAGAACTAGTTAGTTAACTCCAACTAAACTAGTGTTACTCCCACTGAACTAGTGTGCCAAAAATAGAAATTTCTCCAACGCTTGTGTTGTTCTTCAGTTTTGTGACATGAGAGAAACATCCCATCTGATGTGTCTCCTTCATGACTTGAGACTTGTGCTCTTCCTGAGTATTAATCTGTTTGCTTCTTCCTGCATTTATATTCATAGTGCCCATACCTTTTGCAGTAATAGAATTGCATGCTTTCTTTGTCATTTGATCTCCTCCCTCTACCTCTTTGAGGCTAGAAATTATGATGTTGATTTTGATGTGTGTGACCTTCACCTGAGTGATGGTTTCTTGGAATTCTCCCTCTTCCTCTGTGACCTCTGCCTCTCCCTTACCTGAAGGAGAATTGAGTCATGAATGTATTGGCTATTGACTCATTTTCTAGATCTAGTCTGGTCTCATGTGACAATAGAGAACCCATGAGTTCATCTGTTGAAAACTTTGATAGATCCTTGGATTCAAGGATGGATGTAACAACCATCTCAATTTTATTTTGAAGAATTCTGAGGAATTTCTCAACAATCCTTTGATTAGGGATGGCTTTACCAATCAACCTGATTTGGTTTACAATTCCCATGAATATGGTCATAAATTGATCAATATTTTCAGACTCTGACATTTTTAAAGTCTCAAAATGTGTCCTCAAGGTTTGCAACTTGACTGTTTTGACCTTGTCATTTCCTTGGTAGGTTGTACTTAGGATGTCTCGGGACTGTTTTGAGGTAACATCACCTGTGATTTTTGAGAAAATCGAGTCATCCACTGAGTTTTGAATCCATAACTTGGCCTTATTCTCTCTTTTCCTTTGTTCTACCTGAGCAGTTCTCTCTTGATTGTTCATGGTAGCTAGATTTATTGGATCTGGTTCCACATAGCCATGATCCACTAGATCCCAACAATCATGTGCTTGTAAGAAGGATATCATTCCGAGAGACCAAAATTCATAGTTCTTTCCAAGAAAAATTGACCCTTGTGTTGGTCCTAAATGGTTAGAGGTGGTTATTTTTGTAAAAAAAATTAGAATAGAAAACAAATTGTTAGTACTATTTGTGCTTTTTCTCAAGGATAAAGAAATACCTCTAATATCGCTTGATGCAAGCGCACATGTCCTCTTTCCCATTTCCTACATGTAAAATACACCAGTGAAGCTCGAGCTATAAGAAATTTCTTATTTCCTGGTATCAATCTTGCTGGATCTGACTATCCGAGCACAATATCTTACATAGTCATAGCTCTAAGTTGCGTTCTTTATCGACTGCAACCCTTTAATGGAGAAAACCAGGTGCTCCAGGCGTTTCTTTTTAACAAAAAAATATTTTAACGTTAACCCCTCATATGACCAAGGGCTAAGAACTAGGTGCTCCAGGCGTTTCGGGACTTTGGGTCTTACTACCCTTCTTATATCTTAAAACAGAATTTGTGAACTGTCAAACAATAGGAAACAAAATCGACAGTCCTCATGCTCCGACGAATGGAAGGTTCAGATTTATTCTCTTTAGGCTTCGACAATTTCTCTTGGTCGTCCACACAACATGACTCTTCGTATCCACCAACGCCGAAATGCCAAAAAGGAAACAAATATCAATGACCCACAATGCTCTTCCAACCGATGGTCGAGATGCTTTTCAGGACTCCAGGAGTTTTCTCCATGTCTTATGAATGACACAAATTCCCCGAAGTGTTGACACGCATCCTCCTCCAACGGACGATTGGGATGGACTCCGGCCTTCGGGCCTTCGACTGCTCTAATTCACAATACTCACGAAGTGCCGAAGTGGTGAAACACAGAGATCTAACGGTCCTCAGACCTCGGAAAACCAATGACCAAGATCTTCTCTGGAACTTCGGCATTCAATATTTTTCGTTCACTGACTCGCACCAACCTCCAGAGTGTCGAAGCTCCGGAGTGACGTAAGTGTGATCAACGCAGTCCACGTGTTCTCTGAATGAGTGGTTAGGATCCACTTTGGTGCTTAGGCCTTTAGGGCTCTTTCTGTCACTTCTTCGTAGTTCTCCCAGAGTGTTAGATCGCTGAACTGTTGGATGGATTCCATGTGTACAACGTTATCAACGACCCAGATTGACTCCTGCTCTTCAGAGCTTCGGGAGTTCAGGAGTTCGTGACTTAGCACACCTTAGTTATTCCCAAGTGTTGGTGCTCTAGACCTCCGGATCTAGTGCCACACATCCACTGAAATCAATGGTCCCGATCCTCTCCGGGACTTTGGGGCTTCGAGCCTTTTCAATGCATAATACCAACTATCTTCTAGAGTGTCAAATTAGCGAACTCACAGAGTGTGGGATCTGACAATCCACGTGTCTACTGGATCCAATGGTCCATAGTCACTTCGGAACTTTGGTATATTTTACTCCTCTACAACCCTTGCACGAAATTTGTCGAATACAAAAAGTCCTTTGTCTTCTCTCCACTGTCGATCTACCTTCAACGAGATCTGATAGTCATGACTTAATCTTTGCTTGATCTGACGGCTATTGTTGCTCGTACTCAGATCTAACGACTGATATCTGTTCAACTCCTCTACACACTCCTCGTCCTATCTGGGCTTCATCTGACGACCCATATCTTTTCCCACGGCCAATCTAACGACTATTGTAGCTTCTCCTCTACTACTTCTGCATATTCCTATAGAAGTAAGGATTCCACGAATTCTTAAAGCTCTTTGTCTTGAATCTTCTTCTTTAAATCTACCTCCTCGCACTGTGATGGCTCCAACAATTCTTTAGCAGACTGATGTCTCCGACGCTCCTTTAGTGGACTGCTCTCCAGGCTCTGTGAAGAGTCTTACCACCCGCGCTCTGATATAACGACAAAACTATAAACGAAACTGACAATACAGAAGAGACAGATCTAGAATGGGAAAATGCAAAGATCTAGAATGGGAAAATGCAGAGCGCGTTGTTGTATTATCTGATAGTCTAAAGATATAAAGAGAAAAGAAAACCACCAAATCAAGAAGTCATAACCAAATCCTAACAATTGGTACAGTTGGCTAGAACAAGTGGCAGTGTACAATCACACACTATTGAGGTTATAACTAACAATTTTGTGGGCCTGATTAGATTTTTCCAAATGAGAAAATTATAAGTAGGTTATTGTTCATTACGGAGATGGGCATGATGTTGCCAGATTTGAGGATCATGACTGTACTTTTGTATTGCAAGTAGTTGATCGATTATATATAGCCTACTTCAATTGGAGACCATACCTCTTCAATTGAGACAGAAAATGGGCAGTACTAGAATCTAGAGTTATTCCAGTTGTAGAGATTGATATCTTTTGTACTCTTATCAGAGCAACAGATCTCTCTCTAATTTTGAAACATGCGTGAAAAGAAGTGGGATTACTCCCAGTGCCTTAGCTACTGTACTCTAAAGAAATTTATTCCACAGCCTGGAGAACGTGTTGATACAAACCAATGGCCATGTCCTGCTCACCAATTTTGATCTCTCCGCCAGGTTCACAATCACGACGATAGCTCCAGTGGTGGATGCCACATATCTAGACACGCATTTTGCTGAGTCGGAGCTAGTAGGAGCGATCCACATATTGGACTGCAGTAGATTCGTTCAATTTCGGTTTCGGTTGTTGTCAGTAAATACGATCCCTTTATTTACAATCTCTTCAACGTAAATGGATACAGCAATGACAGTGCTAGCGAGATAAAAGAAACACATAAGTGTAAATGTCGTTGAGCACAATGTGGCTCATTGAGAAAGTGTCGATGGCCACCGATACACTGGATCTACTCATGGATTGTGAGCTAGCAGTGCGGCAGGAGCATTGAGAAATAATGGTCGATGGATTTCCTCCTTTACGAAATACAGAGATCAAATACATATTTGGATCAGAGATGTTTATGGGCTCAGAACTATCACATCTATGACTATAAGTCCAACGTGGCTGGCTATTTTGAATGGTGTTGAGATACGAAATGTGAAATCCACTTTGAAATCTATGACACGGGAATTTCTAGATTGCTCTCCCATAGTGCAAGTGTATGAGATATGGAGAGGTGGGACCTGGATTGATTCCCAAGTCGGGGGTTTTTCTTTCCATATCGGAAGACCCAAACGAGGATGGAGACACTGCCTAGTTCACTCACACCCATGTCCTCCTCGACCACCACAGTCAACGAGGTCTTGATGACAATGATGTTAAATATATTGTACCCTCAACAGTCTGACTGTACACTGCCAGCTGTACTGGACAGTTGTACTTTCTATTTTTGTCTTGCTTGAGCATATTTAGCTCAGCCATCTCCCATTGCATTGTAACATCTTCTCAGAACTTCTTCAGTGCTTCTTCATACATTTCAATATACTGTTCTATTCTTTTCTCTCTGCATTTCTCTTTGCTTCACAATTTATCATGGTATCAGAGATTCAACAGTAAGCCTCTTCACACAGTTTGGAGAGCAACTCGATCCTCACAGCGCAGAGATTCACGGATCTTGAGAGCACGCGACACAGTCTCTTTCACAAGGTTTGGAGAGTTGTCCGTCACACTCTCGAAAGATTCTCGCAGGAAACTTCCACGAGGAAGTTGTCCGCTCATACGCTCAAAGATCAGCGTAAGAAGCTCACGCGACAAGGCAGAGTGTACTACGCTCGAAAGAATGAGGAAGCAGAGACCGAGAAAGAAGAAACTTTGAAGATTCTTGCACATTATTCAAGAATCGTCAAAGATTGACGAAGAAGAGTTGCAGAACGGAAGATCATTTAAAGAACTCGAAGAAATTGTTCAAATTCGTTAAAGATTGCCGCAGAAGGCAGCATCGTTTAAAGATTTTTTGAAATTTGGTCAAATCTGTCAAAGATTGTAGCAGAGAACAAAGAATTCATGAAATTCTTTCAATCTTTGAAAGATTCACAAATTTTTCTTCCGCAAGAGAAAATTCCGTCAAATTTGGCAAAGATCGCGTCAAACACGCAAGGAACAACCATTATGGCCATAAGAGTCCTCCTGTGAAGGGCTCCGTAGCGGGAAACCAGTTCAGAAGGGATGAGGAGAGCGCAAAAAAGGCAGAAGCATTTTAGCCGTCAGATCTTGTGCAAAGGATCAACAACTGCTAGATCAACAAGAAGGTGCACGACGTTTAGTCGTTTAGAGTGCACTGGAGAATTTTTGACTTGTGAAATTCAGACATCATCTGGACCGTCCATCCAGAGACACGTGGCGAGATCTCGGAATTTCGTGACTCGCAAGGTGTAAAGGTCAGAAGACTGCCGTGAGAATTCCTGAATCGCGAAATCACGAGTCATTCTGGACCGTTGGATAGGAAAGATTGTGAGCCGTCGATCTTCTTCACATCGCAAATTCGGGAATCATGAGTTGGACGAGCAAAGGCTTGCACTCCAAAAACTCCGATACGCGATATCGCGAAATCCCGAGAGGACTTGTGAGTCGTCCATCTCAGAGGATAGGTGGCAGCAGATCCGAGTGTCGTCATTTCGGCATTTCGGAGTTCGCGGTTTTGAAAGACCGTCGCAGCATGACTTCGAAACTCGTGAAATCGCGATACGCAAAATAGCGATAAGATATCAGCCGTTCTTTTGTTTGGACATGCGGTGGACATCGAAGAACCCGTCGGCGTTTCGGCATTCGGGGTTTCAAGTTGACAGAGACATTGTGGCAACGGAGCATCGCAAGTCGCGAGATCCCGAGGTTGAATCAGGACCGTCCATCTTGTGAGGATGCATGGCATAAATCCAAGGGCTCGGGAAAAGTCTGAAAAGGAAAGCGCCATCGGCATATCAGGATTCAGCAAATCGCGAATCCTGAGGACAAGAGATCGGGTTTCTTTGTGGTGAAAACCCCGTAAACGATCGGAGCCGTCCATCTTGAGGAGACACGTGGACGATATCGGGAGAGTCAATCAGCGCATCGACGTTCGGCATTTTGCGGATCCTGGAGACGAGACGTGCAGGACATATCTAATCGCGAAATCGCAAGGAAAGATCATGACCGTCCAACTGCTGGGACGCGTGGCAGAGATCAGAGGAATCGGGAAAGTCCCGAAAGGAAGCACGCAATCGGAAAATCGGATATCGGGGAATCGAGGAGACAGAATAACTCGTCATCAGAGTTCACGAAATCCCGATTCGTGATATCTCGATAAGATCTGGACTGTCAGATCAAAGGAAGATCTGGACCATTGAATTGTCCAAAGGTGATTTTTCGCGTTTTGGCATTTTGAAAGGCAAAAAAAACAAGAAAAGCACGTAGCGCTTTAAAAGTAAGGCGCATGGTCACATTCCAAGGAGACTAAGGGCCAATTCAAGCACGATAATCTCCCATCGGCCTTCGGCAAATCGACGTTTCTGAGATCGGAGGTAAATACAAAATTTTCCTCTGTACTTCTACAATTTTTTTAAAAATTTAAAAATCATGGTGTCGTCTAGCAATTTAGGACCAACTCAGGGTCTGATTCTTCTGGGCAAGAATTACAAGTTTTGGTCTCTTCATATGAGATCATTCCTACAAGCACAAGAGTGTTGGGATCCAGTGGATCTTGGATATGTGGAACCATATCCAGTCGCCCTCACTGCCATGACAAATCCGCAGCGAATTGCTCAGGCAACACTGAGGAACAAAGAAAATAAAGCAAAATTCTGGATTCAGAATTCTGTAGATGATTCAATTTTTTCAAAAATCACAGGCGTTGGTACTTCAAAACATGCCTGGGATATTCTTCAATCTTCCTACCAAGGAAATGACAGGGTCAAAACAGTTAAACTGCAGACCTTGAGGACACAATTCGAGACTTTAAGGATGATAGAGTCTGAAACTGTGGATCAGTTCATGACTAGAATCATGGGAATCGTGAACCAGATTAGACTGACTGGCGAAACCATCACTGATCAACGAATTGTTGAGAAATTTCTCAGAAGCTTACCAAAGAAATTTGAAATGGTTGTAACAACAATCCTTGAATCCAAGGATCTGTCAAAATTTTCAACAGATGAATTAATTGGTTCTTTGGTGACACATGAGACCAGACTGCATCTCACAGATGAGTCAATCTCCAATGCTTTCAAAA
>ML796659.1:461259-489335 GCA_009831015.1 Picea engelmannii
ATGACATGATCTATACAGGAAATCTAGAGCTAACAGATTTCAAACATGCCATGCAATCTGAGTTTGAGATGACAGATCTTGGCATCATGAAATATTTTTTAGGGATTGAGGTTAATCAATCATCCAAAGGCATTTTCTTCTGTCAGCAAAAGTATGCAGCAGACATTCTCAAAAGGTTTCGCATGGAAGAATGCAATCCAGCGGAAACCCCTCAAAAGCTTACTGATATCTTTACAAAGCCACTAGGAAAGTCAGTTTTTAATTTTCAGAGACAACACTTAGGCATAGTCAGTGCTGATGATTGTAACTGTTGAGTCTAAGAGGGAGTGTTAAATATATTGTACCCTCAACAATCTGACTGTACACTGCCAGCTGTACTGGACAATTGTACTTTCTATTTTTATCTTGCTTGAGCATATTTAGCTCAGCCATCTCCCATTGCATTGTAACATCTTCTCAGAACTTCTTCAGTACTTCTTCATACATTTAAATATACTGTTCTATTATTTTCTCTCTGCATTTCTCTTTGCTTCACAATTTATCAAATGACGATGTCGACATGGAAGGCCAAATGGTTTTTGCAGTGGACAAGAAATACTATCGCACTAAAGAGAAAATCTATGGCGAAGGCATCGAAACCCTATTCATGGTGGTGCCCAGGTCTCTCGTTTTGGAGGACGACAATGCCAAGTGTTATCTCTGCAATATTATGGATATCCAGACCATATTAACTATGTCGACAAGATTCTAGAAGATGGTTTCTATCTGAATATGATCAATACATCGATCTGCATGTTGAAAGTTGTAGTAAATTTGCAGGAGGTCATGTGGAACACTAACCTCATGGCTCTTCTCGACAGAATTGATTCCAATGACAGAATCTTGAGCACAACGATAGCCATTTTTTGTAGCATTTGGATCTTATTTTCACCAAAATACTCTCTACGTCGAAGGAGATTCACATGAAAAATGAAATTAGAGGGTTTGAATTCATGCCCATTTTCTCACCCACTGCAATTCCTTCTCTCTTGACAAGCTAAGCATCCCCTAGACAAGATTTTCTCGAATAGTGTGTTACTCATCCAAATTACCGGTACATTTTGCGGGAAATTTGCATAGAAAATGCATTCCATTTCAACATGAAAGTTATGATTCACGTTCTAAGTAATTATGGAGAACGTATTTGTCAGGAGGATTCCACTGGTGCATGAAGATTCGTCAGAAGAAAGGTTACAACTGGGTTTCCACATGGTATTGACATCTGTAGTGGAGCCCTACAACAACATCCACTCGCTCCTGGAGAAAACGGATGTGGTCATGGTGCTCGACAATGAGGTATCTCAACTTTTTATCGATGTGCAGTTTGACTATTGTGATGCGATGAATAGATCAAAGAGAAGACAATTCGATCTGTTTTGCAAAACTGTGATCGATCTTCTTGTACAAATCTGCCTTTGATTGATAATGTGAACATCAAGGAGATTACAAATATCAACCTCCAGCTGAGAGAAAATGGATCCATCCTCTAGACTTTTGGTGGACCAAAAGTTGTTTTCGTGGACAGGTATGATCGAGGAAGATCTCTACACTTGAAAAATTTAGAAGGTTCCTCATTTATACCAAAACTGCCGGCATAAAGAATAGCTCATAGAGAGTTTTTTGGTAAAATGGAGAAAATATAAAATGTAATGATTAATACTTATGTTGAGCTTAGGTCTCATGCATTATTGTATTATTCATTGGTAAAGGAAACTAATGAGTGTGAAAATTACTAGGCTTCCAGTTTCTTAGTCTCAAGGAAAAATTGAGATTCTCATGGATTGTATTTTCCTAGTTTCATGGGGAGTTGAGATCTTCATGGAGAGTTGAGATATTTTCTCAAACCAATCCCTTGATTAGTGCCCATATCCTAATTTATGGGATTTTAAGAAATATTTTCTCTTTGATATGTTGAAGTAGTTTTCGACCATGTAAAACTATATAAAGGCCATTAAGCCCCTTTATTGGGAGAGTTGAGCCCCTTAAGTGGGAGAGTTGAGCCCCTTAAGTGGGAGAATTTGTAAGCCCCTTTATTGGGAGAGTTGAGCCCCTTAATTGGGAGATCTTATGAATGCCTTCATTGGGAGAATTGAGCCCCATTTGGGAGAAGTTTTCAGCCTATGTAAATAAGAGAATCAGCCCTACATTGGGAGAGAATTTTATCCCCACATTGGGAGAAGATTGTAGCCCTTCTTATAAATGAGAAGCAGACCCGATTTGGGAGAAGAAAAAAAAAAAATATTTCATTTTTTAAGTGGGTCGGGAGACGTAGCTAGAGCCTGGCTAACTTTGTTAGAAATTCTGATTTGTACATCAAATGGGAATGGGGGTTAGGCCTTAGCCCGGGGGATGAGGACCTACCATGGGATCATTCCTAGCACACTCTTGGTCCTTTATGGACCCTCAACCCACCCCATAGAAATCACCAATGTCGAAGTAGTTCACATGGTGACCCAAAATAAATTATGCCCATAATTTTCTCAAAAAATATAAAGCAACCTCCCTGTTATTGTAGCGATGTTTATCAAAGACCATGAACCACCTATCCATCTAGTTTTCAACAAATTGAGGGTGGATGCACTAATCCATACAAATATGTTTGTTGTTTATAGGTGGTTGTTCTCTAGTTCGAGGATCAATAAAAAGAGACATCAAATATTGTTTTGAAATATACAAGTCTCTAACTTGGTTTCTATCGAGTTCAGTCCTATAAAACTTGAACATCCTAGCCCTGCATTTAGAAATAGTAGTTAATTTCCCTTGGCCACTTGCAATGGATGATACAATGGCATCCAGCGAAGTTGCCAAGGAAAATCGGCTAGGTTCTCCTATGCCCCTTAATTCATGGACAATTAATTTCAAGGTGGCCAGCCATTCATCAATATGTGTGTTTATATTTGGTGGTTGTGGTGGGTTGGGGATTTCTGCACCTTGGTCTACTTATGTAGAGAGTTTTCATTATCTCTGAGTTCCATCTTACTAATATCTGTTGTAATTTAATAAGACATGACATATAAATTAGGTCGGTTTATTAAAAAAAACAAAAAAAAACATGCAAATACATATTTTAAGAAATTAAAAAAACAATAAAATAATCACGTGCACATGCATGCATTATTTTATATTCATAATAGATTTCCATTTTCTATTTTAAACACCATGACGTTTTGAAGAATATATGATAGAATAAAAAATGTTTATACCATCATGAAGGATGATGAAATGATACAATTATTTACATTGAACTATGAAGACCCTAGATAAGTGTTTCTAGTGTTTGCAAAGTTCCTAAGCATGTTAAAGAATTCGAGGAACGTTATGATGTTGTTTAGAGAAGAGTTGGGTGAGGAATACAACACAATGATGTTCTCCTTCTAGACAAAAAAAGAAGAGTATTAGTGAAATTTACGAACAAGAAAATAGAAGATATGGAAGTGCACTTGTGACAAAGGTATTACAAGCAACAATTTCATTTGAGGAAACTAGAGGAAAGGAAGATTAGAAACAACCCATGAATGTAGAATATGATGCAATGATGAATAACCAAACATGGGAACTTGTGACATGTCCTAAATAAATAAATGTTATAGGTTGCAAATGGGTTTATAAGAAAAAATTTAATTCAAATGGGGCCATAGAGAAATTCAAATTAAAAATTAATACTATTCAAATAATTATTTATCTTGCTTCAAGTATAAGATGGGATAGTTATCAAATATATGTTAAGAATACATTGTTGAATGAGAATATCCATGAATAAATATATATGGACCAATCCCTTGGTATAGTGGATAAAAAACATCCTCACAGTTTTTACATGCTGAAGAAATCACTTTATAGAATTGAACATGCTTCAAAGGCATGGCATAAAAAACAGATTTTTATTTCCATGAAGATACTAATACAATACGTTAGCTCATTGAACTAGGGCTAAACCAACCTGCTAACTCCAATAGTTGAGGTAGAAGAAGTGACCGAACCCTCCCTCGTACTTCTCTTGCTTGACTAATATTCCTTTAGGTCAGCCGAGAATATGTATCATGTTCCTAGGGATTCTTCTTTCATACTACTTTGAGAACATTCACTTTATATATGAGATAGAACATCTATATAAATTAGAGGAGGAAGGCAGTGCGTCCCTTTGACAGCTTCCAACCCCTCTACTTGTTTCTCAGACTAGACCAGTTGTGTTTTACGCCTACTCAGTCAACTCTTCTTGCATTCGCTTCTCTTAGCGGGGTTGGAAGTGATTGGCCTAGTGGGGTTGGAACTTACCTTCACCTTTAGTGGGGTTGGCCTATCACCTCACCTCCCTAGAGAGAGGGAGTCTTTCAATTACATATATATTGATTTGAGCCGATTCCCCTTCCTATTTCTACTTACCTCCCATTCCCAAACTCTTCCAATCTTGAATTTCCTTAGGTGGTAGTGGAGCCGGCTACTGATTCAAATTCCCCACTCTGTGTTCATTCCACTAGGAGGAAAGAACTCTAATCCACCCTCTAGAACCAATTCTCCCACCCCCCACCCCTATATTCTAATCTCGAGGAGAGGAAGGAGAACGATGCACCCTCACTAAGATTGGAAAAATCTAATTATATGAAGGAACTATAATATTGAAGAGAAGGCACTCACTACTCAACAATCCATTTTTTGGATTCACCAATTTCGTAAATAATCTGCTTCCCGCTCCCACTCATCTGGAATGGCTAAGGCAAAAAAAATAAATAATGGGAAAGGGGAATTGATATGTTGGGTGGGATAAATCAAATTACGATGGTTGCTTCTTTAGATCTGATAAGAACCATTCCTTTCCCTTAATCTACCCTAGTCTATATACCTCATTTCTTTGAATCGAAATTTTATAGTTGGAAGGGCTCTACAAGGAGCTAGATCTCTTCGTCCTCGTCGACCAATAAATATTTTTTTTAGTTGTTGTTAGTCACCGCTAGCTGGATGATTGTGGATGACTATTAGTTAGCTGGATGAAGGGCCTCCAACCAGCTAATATGCCTCACCTAAGCCTCACCTTCTAGCTTGAAAATATTGAATAGATTTCCTTTATATCGGTCTGAACACATTTGCCTTTTTTTATAAACTGAATGATCCATGATGAGCTAGCTTGATTGATAAGATGAATGATCTTTCTAGATAATAACTCTGATTCGATGCCTTCCAAAAAGGAGAGAGAGTTGGTGGCCGCTAAACATATCAGTGGCAAAGAGTAGGTAGTTGTGTTCCGGGCGAGGATGAGGATTCAGACCCTTCCTTTATTGATGAAAGGCTCGTCTGTCCTAATAAGATCGAGATGCCCGAGTTAAAGATGTACTGGGGAGGGGAATGAGAGATCGAAGTTTACTTCCAGGTGGGACATGTCTTCCTTTCTCCCCCATCATTTCTTGAAGAAGCAGTATTTCAGGATTTTAGGTCTCCACAAGCCTTTGTAAGGCTTGTTTTTGTGTGGGGTGACCCAACCCCCTACAATTTAAGGAAATAAAAATAATTAAGAAACAAAGCCCAGGGTTTGGTTTGCTCTAAGATCCCCTTCCAGTGACAATTATTTCCCAGATTGAACCTCCAATTGAGCTTTCTCTTGTGCTAAATAGATATGTGATTTTCTACCTCTCAAACCCCCTTTTTGACCCTTCCCCTCAATTGTTGCCAGGCCATTGGCCACACCTCCTTCTAGGTCACAAATTTCTTCCTTTCTAAATCTAAGAAAATATCTAGGGGTTTTAAAAGCCCCAAATTATTCCTCAATCACTAGGTCTAAGGAGGGATTGTAAAGGCTAGAAGATACAGGATTTGTGGGACATTTTTCCATCCCAGAACCCAATTCAACCCCCAAATTTGCCAAAAATAAATGTGGATTAGAAACCCTCCCAACTTTCCCACAAAGAGGTAAAAAACTCCCTTCAATAGTACCATCATTTGCATTGACCAAAGCATCATAGAAAACCCTGGAACCCTTCAGTCAAGAGAGTTGCCTCCTCTTCTCACTGAACAACAAGAGCCTAAGAAACATTTTATTCCCTAAACATTCTCTTCCCTCAACTCATGTTCCTATAGTCTCTTCACCAGATCAAGTCTATTAAACATAGAACCTACCCCGACAGGTTGTTATGTTTTATTACTTTTATTCATGAATGCTAGGTTACTACCCGAAAAGATGTATCCATCTCATTTCCCCGCACCAACTTCATGGACAGCTTCCAGAACTTCATGGACTGTTGCTAGAACTTCATGGATAGATATAGTTCATTCATTAAGAATCCATCTACTTAAGTCCCAAAAGGATCCATCATGGATCAAGTAATGTAAAATTATGGATCCAGAACAGATTGGTAATTCAGGTTGGCACGGCCTTGTTACTCAGCTTACTAAGGAAAGGAACCCTTTTATGTACACTATTTGTGTTCTTTCATAACCGAGAGAAATGAAAGTAAATTAAACCCTTTGTGGAGGAAATAATATTAGGATACGAATAGATCGTGATACCTCTTCTCTCACACCAATAGATCATTATTACAATATTTCATAAACACTTACTGCTGGTGCTTCTTGATTAAAGATTACTTGATCAAAGGTAAAGCTCTCATGAACCAGACTCCCTAAATCTATGCTCTATGCATGGTAGTATTCCTAAAATCTAGATCGCCCTTGAAATCCTCCATTCAGGTGTGCAGTGAACCAAACTCACTTACTCGAAATCACAGTCGAACGATCAGAAACATAAATGCCCAAAATGCCCAAGCCAATGGGAGAAAAATCGAGAGAAAAATATGCCCGAGCCAATCGGAGAAAAATCAAGAAAAATATATGCTCAAGCCAATGGGAGAAGAAGAACAAAAAGCACCAATATGAACCATCTACGTTGGTCACTAATGATGAAACCTAAACCTTTCTATTTTATTGGTGGGACCCACCCTTTATATCTGACTCATGAATGGTTGTGGAAAATCTCATCAACCAGGTGCCAACCAATCCACTCTRTGYTCATCACTATGATTATCGTATCACTATCCTAATCCTAGCTATAAGGTTAACCATYAGGACATCTGTATTGAATCCTAGMTATAAGCGCTATAAGGTAAGGATGCTAATCCCACCTATCAACGTGACAACCAATCCACTTGGTATCCTATCACTATCCTAATCCTAGCTATAAGGAACGTAAGGGCTATAAGGAAAGGAAGGTAAGGGTTATAKCTATAAGGTAAGGGTGATAGGGGATTCAATCCGAGCTATAAGGTAAGGGTGCTTCAATTAYGTGGATGAGTGGTGATCAAAAGGGTTACTTGAAGGAAGGGTTACTTCAGTGGGCATCGCAGCTATCAACGTGTGTTCAAGGTCCTCTATACCTTAATATATTAAGATTTAGTCACTCATTTATCACTAATTCGTGGACGSAAGGTCACTGTCCTCGGGACTCAAGGTCAAGTTCACTTTCAAGGTCAAGCTCCACAAGCCCTATTTCACAKTCTTTTTGACAAAGAAGGATTTAGATTTATAATCATACTTTACTTTATGCATTATGATTTATATAGGAGCCTATTTAGTGCTCACACTTTATATGGGCATCTTTCTACTCATCAATCCCATTGACCTATTTGCATGGTCATTTGTTGGATATTAATCAAAACATGAGTCTGATGCCTAAGAGCATAGGTAGAACGGGAGTGACATAACTGGTCAAAGATGCATCGAATAGCACACTCAGATGGTGGGGATTGTTGACTGTTTCAAAAGGCGTGTCGATAGATCGATGTGTTAATGTTTAATCCTAGAGTGATATCTAGGAACATACCAGATACAAAGCGTGAGGTAATCCATAAGTACCTTGATTGTGGGAACATTGGATGGTGTAGCTGGAGCAGACTAGAAGGGAACCAAGCGAACGGGTGGATTGATTAGCTGGTTGACCAGATGATTGATTGACCATGAATTATGTAGGGGATTCCCTCCCTTCGGTCAGTATGCTTCTTTCTTTCTCCTAACTCTGGTACTGTCCCAATTTCCATGTTCTTTCTCTAACCTTGATTTTCAAACCGAATCCATAGTAGTGCTCGCCCTGCATGAATCTGGTGAATCTGTAAGTTCTCGGCTGGTGCAGATCTTTTGCCTATAGTAGCTGGGGGATGGATGGTGGAAAGTAAGGAAACAAGATGTAGGCTAGGGCATGTTTTGGTACTACCCAATTTCCTCTTTAGGTGCCTTACCTATAGAGTTCAGGTAGGGGACAATAGAAATTCGAAGCATAGGGTAGCTGGTATATAGATATGGAGAGCAAAGGAATGATGGAGTGCATAAGCCCAGGGGCATCAGTTGGAGGGACTACAGTTCGCCACATGTACCCAGCGGTAACAGTGATAGACTCAACGGGACAAGGTGGCGGAGACTAGGTACCAACATAGTGATCCACTTTCCTAGGATCCTGGAACGAAGCTGAACTAGTACGGTGCAAAGTGGCAGACACAACTAGACAATAGTGGACTATAGATCGTCACATGATCGCTTGAACTAGATATGACTGACCAGGTTGATGTGCTTCTCCTTGTTTCTCGAAGTAAGATAGATTTAACCATTGATGGATATTTGCAGTATGTAGTGCAGAGTGCATGATCTATAAATGAACTATAGGTACACATTTCTGTGGCCCGAAATCCTAGTGGTTTCATAAGTCTCTAGTTGCTTGGCAGTGCAACACCAACTCATCGATTTATCGGGCAAGTGCGTTCAGATGGAGACTAGAATTAAGTTATTGGAATCCATTTAAGAAGGCACATTGTTCGCTCGATAACCTCCTTGAGTAGGGGGTCGACCAACTTGTCTAATTTCCCGTAGGACCAAGGCCCTAAAAGACCCTACACACTCATCTATAGTAGTGCACTCTGATTGGATGAAGCATGATAGTTGAGAGATAACGGTTGTGACCTGGATGGTTCATTGGAACTTGATCGGAAGGGAGTCCTGGCCCTGTAGGAAGTGTACACTAGTTTGAACTGACCCATATTGCATCAGTTGGGGAGCTACTCGGTGAAATGGTTGAATTCATGGCTCTGTCGGAGAGTGAGGACTCTTACTAGGGCACCTGAGATTATTGGCTAAGGTTTGGCATTCACATCGGTGTTGATGGGTCTTTTGATGGGATGAAATTTCCCCCAGGAGGTAGGGACTATGGTCGAACAACATGTGGATAATTCCCCAAGACCACGGCCCGAACCTGGGAGACCAAAAGAAAAGAGGTGGTCCAAACCTAACCATCGTACATCGAATCAAGGCAGTGGAAAATAGAAAATTTATCTCCCTGGTTTAGAAGGTGTCATAACTAATCATGAAAGCTCATGCACAGGGGAAAAAACAATCTTAGCTCCCGAATATCACATATGTAAAGGTTGCGGGTAATGCACCAGGGAAGGATGGGCTTATACTCCAAACTGAACTAGAATGCTAAGATATCGGGACCTATGTGTGATAACCGGTAGCTGGGCAGAGATAGGAGCAAGTAACTGGAAGGTGAGGCTGGGAAATTGGAGGAGCAACGAGGAACATGCGTACGTCCAAATCTGTGCATCGAACACTAGCACGAAGCTATGTTTGATCATCCTATCGATTGGAGGTGCAAACTCGGGACCTGTAGAGGTTTGTCAATATTGGATTGATCTCTCTTTGCAATGCCTCGTTTAACCCATCGGACTCGGTTGTGTCAACTAAGTGCTTGCCAAGGTGACACATGTGATGATGATGTCAACATGCCATGTGGAAGCACTAGAGGCTACCACGTGTCACTTGGATTTGGGGTTGTTAGGGCGCCACTTGGACCAGTGAAAAAGTGCCACGTGGCACCACTCAAAAGGTGCCACATGTCCATTATGGAGGTGACATGGAGGTTTTGGGTACATAGGTGATGTCAATACCCAGGTGGGGAAATCAATGGATGCAACATGGCCTAATCAAAGGGCACCATGTGGCACCCCCAAAATATATATTAAATACCCCTCCAAATATGGCGGCAGTTCCGCCATTTTAGGGGCATATTCCTCCACCGCCAAATGTAACTTCCCACTAAACTGTCCACTACAAATAACAAGGGATCCGCTAAACTCACCACCATTTTAGCATATTATGTGTCTTAACTCCAGAATGAGTCATTTATTGCAGAGGAAGTGACACTGTAACCGAGGCAGAGGTTTCTCTTCAGCCTGAAAGTGTCCGACTCAGATGGAGATAATTTGACAGTCATTTTTGGGTAATTCGATGACACGAATTCAATGACGAGGTTTTTTTTTGCAGCATAGCTTCATATCGGCAAGCTAAGTTTTGGAGAAGCCAATGTAAGCATGATTTTCATTATCTTTTTTTGTCATTAAATGTTGCAGCATAGCATGCATGTTATAGGTCTGAAGGAGCATAGAGAGGCTGCATAAAGGAAGCAATATCAACTTATTCCTTCTATCTATTCTTTTCTTCTCTTATTTCACATCAGATCAATCAGTTATATGTGACAGAGAAATCGTGGCACTTTCATGATAAGTGGCCAATGAAGCAGTTATGAATCTTGTAGTTTCAGGATCTTTGTATGGGATGCATATTTATGCTTGGATATGAGAAACATATCTAAGGCTTTTGATGGATCTATGTTGATGGGGGTCATATTATATTCTTCATCTTTTTATATATTGAGTATGTGGGAATGATTTCCATGTCAGCATCATGGATGCCTCATGAGTATGAGAACTTTTGAAGCTGTATACATTCTTGATCACATTCCGATCTCTTGTTTTCTTCACCGAAAAGGGACTTTGGCCTTACAACTTGTAAAGGATAGACATCATTCTAGCGAGGAGAATAAAACGACCAGGCTTTGGAGCGTGACCCAGAGAGGTATCCCACATCAGGTGAACTCTGTTATCAAGGGAAGTGTCATATCCATTATGTGTATTATGTTCGTATGTTTTTTTCCCATGAATTTCCGCACATAGGATGTTAAATGCAAGAATGACATATCGCACATAAGGAAAACTAAAGAGGTTTCATTCACTTCTAATTGAATCTTATAAGACTTCAACTTTACCTTTAATTGCAAATCGCTCAAGTAAAACGATCTATAACTGACCCTTTTGAAGGAGTGCCATAATCAACCAATTATTGGAAACTTATCGCTCTCGGGTTCAGATCAAATGGTAACCTCTGTTTCTAAGGTTGAGAAAAATAATTGGACAGTGACTTCAAATTTGTCATTTGTAAGTCCATTTCATTATAATTTTGACATTTTGAGATTAATGAAGAGTAATCTCACTGTTGTAGATGATATATAGATGTAGCCTAGGAGAGATGAACTACGTCATCAAATCTTGTCTTATTAGTTATTTTTTTTTGTGGTGTTATCTCTCATTATTTACAAGTTACTCATTGTTCTATGAAGTTTTAGATAAGTAAGACATTCACATGGTTTTTTCAAATATGTCAAAGATGATCAAAGATAATTTTGAATCAGGTTAGATGTTGATGTGTGTTTAAGATTGTTTGAAATCTAAGTATTTTCAGATCAAGAGATGAAATCTGGAAGTGGACGACTAAAATATGGAAGTGGACAATTGTAAGTGGATGAATGTGTTTTTTGAATCTTGTGTTTTTTGGATGACTACATAGTAAAAGGCTAGTAGAAGTTGATGTCTTCTACTAAATGGTGGTGGTAGTATAAGGAAGACCACAAACCATGGAATTTGGCTGTAAGGCCCAATGGCTCTCGTAACGTTTCCTAATTTAGCTAGAAGTTTATGTAAGATAATGCTTTTTCTAATTGGAAGTGCTCTCAAGTAAAGGTTTAAATATAACCACAAAATGTTGTCTAGCAGAAGTTTTAATTCTTCTACTAAATGGTGGTTTAAGGAAAACCACAAACCAATCTAGTGGTTTTCAGATGATCACAAACCAAATCACGCTCCCTTGTTATTGATTGATTGATAGGAATTTGAAACTTGAAGCATGAATTTCAATCACTGATATTATCCCCCCATGTCAGGTACAAGGTGAGAGGATGAAAATGTTTCCATTCCAAGATGTGTCAATACTCGAGAATGAATTATTTGGCATGACCAATATATATTCTTGGTTTTTTATGACCATTACCAAGAAATGATCAACCCATAGTGGTTCTTTACTCTTGCAAATTTCATGCATTTGGAACATATGTTTGAAGGATGATTATACTTTCCACAAATTTCACAAGGATGAAGATAAAAACATGTATCTTGCATGTGGCCAACTCTATGAAAATGTTGGCATTTAGAAATCTACTATCGAACTGGAGTAAGTGGATATGAAATTTATTGAATAAATCCAACACTTTGGAACTGGATTGGTTTGGTAAAATATGGAACATGAATGTAAAATTCCTTTTCATATCCCATACTTGTTCTTTTCTTATTGTCTCTAATTTCTTCCCAAGGTTTTAATATTGGAATAGAAAGATAAATTTGAACTTGTTCATGCACAACTTCAGATACAACATCATCTTCATCTGCACTTGTATATGAAGTTGGTTCAATGAGTTTCTCCTACATTAGTTGTTGATCTAAGTCATCGTCATCATCTAAAAGAGGGATGTTTTGAATAGGGACTAGTTTAGAATGTTAAATATTTTTCACTGAAGATCATCATAAAGAAGTTGAGTCTAAGTTTGAAGCAAATCTACTTTGGCTTGTGAAACTTGCAAACAAGTTAGAACAAATAGAAGAGTTACTTTGTTAGTTGTGATTGTATTTTCCACATAAGAGAGTATTATATTATTCAGTAACTCTAATAATTCATCAATTCGATTTAAAGACAAATTACACCTTGAAGGGTTTATTGCAACTCCACCTTTAACAATCAGACTCTACAATGCAAACTTGACAAATAGAGGGTGTCGACTTCTACCAAAAATGCACCCATTTACAATGTAACTTAATTTTAAAAATTATAATTAACCTTTCAAGTATACCTCGATTTTGAAGTTTAATTCATCTTCAATATTGAATGTGTTGTCTCTTGATCCTCAAAGAACTTCCAACTTCTCAGTATTCTTTCCAAATGTTGAGCATTGAAATAAACTAGATATTTGTTGATCATTTTCACATACAATGATTGGATAAGACAAATCTTAATGAATATAGGGTCAATCTAAATCTAAGCATCCTTATTAAGGAACCATATAGGGGGGAAATCACTTCTATGAAACTATCCCCATATATTTGGGTCCCTTTATTATGATCTCATCAGGAATGTGCTCATTGTCCCTTATGACATTTTGGGCATATGGTATTTGACTCTTTGGTATTTAAAAAAAAATTGGTACTCTTCCATTTCCTTTCTCATAGTTCCATCTCTTTAGGACATCTCTTGACAAATAAAAAACACTCTGACGATAATACTTCTCGGGGGTTCTCCAAAACGATTGTTCAAAATAAAGAAATTTGGATCAATTCACATAACTAGCAAGTAAATTGATGGATATTGGGTCACACATAGAGAGATTTCATGCTTTTGGCCATGCGCTATCTAGTAAGAGACTTGTAACATTTTCACATTGTTATGATTCCATGAACTATCCACTTAAATCCATTCTTCAAAATAAACCTAAGATAAAGTCGGCAATATTAAGCACTCTTTTATCATCTCATGAACTTTCAAGATCTTATAAGTGAAATTTCACCAGCTAAGAAGCGATTTTCACCTACCTCAGTTTCCAGCCATATATGCATGACTATTATTTCTCAAAAAATCAAATTTTATCTTCAACGATTCAAATTATCAAATAGGGCGATTCCATGCTCTCTCTTTTTAAATTTTCTCAAACGTCTCAATTTGTTTCTGAACTACAGTCTAGAACAAATATAAATTGTGAAGTTCATCATCAAAGATAGAATTTTAACAACATTATTATTCTATAACTCATGAATGGTTGTCCTAGTGTCCCCGATTCCACCATTACCGCATTTAGATAATCATTAAGAAAAATAAGGGTAAGAAAATTTATTATCTGTAACTCAAAAAAAATTGTATTTCCACAATGGTATCTAATATATTAATTCATATTAAAGCCTCAACGATTTCCTATTGAAGAAGGAAAGGAGTATATTTCATCTTCCAACTTCAAGCAAGTTCAGTCTGAAAGAGATCTCTAGAGCCTAAGCCGATGTTCTTCTTCAACACTTGGTCTATAGAAACTATAAGTAGACACCTTCAAACATTAATTACTCTCAATAAAAGAGAGCCATGGATCCCACAATAATTTGAATATTTTGAAATTGATGATGGAGATTTTAAAGATCGCGGAAATTGATGATATGACCTAGTACAATTTCCTAAAACTGGCCAAGGAGAAATTTTATATCAATATTTCCAAAACAATTAATATTTTCTCCTTCTTCCTTTCATTGATTGGTTAGAGATAAGTGTCATTGAAAACTTTTGATAGTTGAATGGTTTATGATAGAAAGGTAAGAAGAATCCACTCCCTATTGGTCTCTACTTGATATGAGGGTTATCGGTGGAACGAAAGCACTGCATTATCCATTCACTCCATCATTCTTCATTTCTCTTCATTCATGATTGGGAAGTTATAAATACATAAAGAAAGACAAAAATAAATAATAACAAGTGGAGCCTAGGGATCGGGTTCTTAACCATGGATGGATTATATATAAGTATGGAGAAGAAGGAGAAAAATGGCATCTCATTTTTGTTAGGACATTTTAGGACAAGGATAAGAAGAGTTGGGATAGTAGTGGATTGAGAGCTCAGGGGCTCTCATTTTTGATGAATAAGGGACTATTTTGGAGGAGATTTTCCTCCACATTTTGTTGTGGCATGCAGGATCAATAATTGGAGTGCCACATGTAAGTTGATTCCTTCAACTTTCAGGTAAGTTACTCAACATACATTCCTTATGATTAATTATATAATCATAAGTCATATATATTTACTTCTATCAAATATTGGTTACTTGATTGTGTTGCTTATATATGAAATTAGTCTGGGGCCATGACATAGGAAGAGAAGTTGAAGAGGCTACAAGACAAGAAGAGATCAAGTTAAGGTAGGAGGTTGAGGTTAAAGCAACCCAGAACTAACATTCTATATTATTGCAACAATATGAACTTCAATGCAAGACAAAAGAAGAATTACTAAAGAAATAGGAAGACAATATCATTCAGGAAGAGTTATAGGGGTAGAGAAGAAATGTAGAGATTGAACATAGGAAAAGAGAATTGTAAGAGAATTATAAAAAGGGAGATCTATAAAAGAATAAATGAGAAGAGGAACAACTTAATAGGATTTATAAAGAGTCAAGGGAAAGGATCGGGTAGAGAAAATAAAGAAATAACGGGAAAATAATTTGCAACAAGAAATAGCAGAGAAAGTACAGAGTGATGTTGAGAATGTAGGAAAGGAAACATTAGAATAGGATTAGGATTCTCAAAACATGGTGGTAGTTAAAGAGATCATTGATTTAACTAAAGAAAAATAAGATTTTTGCAATACAAGTAGTCAGGTAGAGACAGGTGCATAGGTATAAGAGAAGGAAAATTCTCCTAAGGGAACTTATCAGACTGAGCAACCTATAGAGACTGAAGCAATTTACAAGGGAAATGGACAAGTAGAGGAAATTGATGCTAAGGTAATTGGTTAGACTAAGAAACCTATGGAAACTAAAGTAATTGACAAGGAAAAGGAACCAGAGGAGGAAAGTGTTCATAAGGGAACTAGTAAGAGTCAACAACATGTGGAAACTCAAGAAATTGACAAGGAGAAGGAACCAGAGTTGGAACAATTTCAAACTACAAGAATCTTGGAAAACACTTTATCATGGGGAGACCAACCTTTTATTGATCCTTTGGATGAAGTTGCTAATATGGATTTCATTGCCTATAATCATTGAAGACAATGGTTTTTCAAAAAAGTACAGAGGAAGCGAAATATAAGTGTCGATAGTGTTTTAATTTGTATTATAGAAAAGCCTCTCTTGGACACCAAGAAGGAAACGTTGAGTGAATTGTAATTTGTTGGGGTAGAAATTTCTCATGCTAGCATTGATAAAGATATATTCAATTAGAGGGAAGTTAAACATATAAAAAAGGATCTTTCATTCCTTTGGAATCAAGACAATTATTATAAATAATCTCAAAAATATGTAACAAATTTTATTGATGATGTTCTGGAAGAAAATGAGAAGCATGAAAAGATCTGATTTTGTTTTTTGGAAAAGATATTAAAACTTCATAAAGAAACATTGCAGGTATTTTTTGTGCATAAATAAGTTTTGAAATGGAATGAGAAGCAAGCAAAAGTGAAAAATCAGATATAATATATTAAGGAGATTCAAAAGTCTCGTGGCGAAGAACATGACATTAGAAGATTCATAGATGACGACATAACCAAGATGCAAAGAGAAACACACTATTGGGAGGATTTGTCTATGGAGTTAGTGATCTAGGTTAATGATGAGTGGTCATCATGTTTGAATTTTTGGAATTCTATTAAGAATGTTATATGTTATGTTTGATAATCACTTTCCTACGTTTGGTCATCCTGAATAGTGTTGGGCAATAGATGAAGTGATTGAAGAGTTGAAACAAATTGCAATAAAGTATGAATTTTATGTGAGAGGGATAACTTGAGTACGACATGGTCATATGCAAAAATATGTTGTTACTAAAGTTAAAAGAGAGCATCAACTAAAGTTGCTTGTTCCAGAGATAAAAAGATACATTCAACAATTCATAAATAGAAAAAAATCTTTGAGTTTTCCAATGGATTAGCATGTGTTCCCACACACTCACCTGTGTGAAGAGTTGTTTGAGCAGTGGGATAGCTATGATGATGAGCATGTTTTAATTGATTCATGTAGTCAAATACAATCATAGTAATATGTAGATTTGTTTTTCAACTTTAATATTTTTGCTTTATACAAATTTATGTTTTATATTGTTTTTTGAAATATTTTTTTATTATAGATAAAGAGATTGTTCAAATCTTCACACTCACTTGTGTGAAGAGTTGTTTGAGCAGTGGGATATCTTTGATGATGAGCATGTTTTAATTGAGTCATGTAGTCAACTATAATCATAGTAATATGTAGATTTGTTTTTCAACTTTAAATTTTTTGCTTTATACAAATTTATGTTTTATATTGTTTTTTGAAATATTTTTTTATTATAGATAAAGAGATTGATATCTAGTAAAGTCTCTTTTCCATTTGTCCCATGAAATAATTTCTCAAGGATTGTAGTTGGGAACTAATTAAAAACTACTTTTGGATCAAGGAAATTTTTAGTTTGTTCAGTTTTTGCATATATTTTTATGGTAGATTATTCTACAAGGATGTACAAATATCACATGTATAATTTTGAATTTCAATACATATGATAGAAAATTAAGATTCATACAAGACTATCATTTTGAATTTCAATACATATGATAGAAAATTATGATTCATACAAGACTATATCAATGTGGGACTTTGTTTTTAAGAAACATTGGAAACCATGTTGCAAATGTATGAATATGTGGTTACATAAATTATGTCTATAGAAAAATAGAATATTTTCCCAAACTCAAAATGGATTTCAATTTTTTTTTCAAAGAAATGCATCAAAACTAGGTGTTCATAGACAAGGATCCTTCATTCGGATATCAAGTAGAAATTAATTGACTTATGTAGATAGTTTGCAGTGTTAGGGGATTCTATAAACATTCTTAGATTCATGCAACAAATATTGATTTGATTGATCAGGTGAATGTAAATGATATGCTACTCAAAGATTTCAATTGTTCTAATAGCAATATTCTTAGTAAACAACTAAATTAAATATTTGATTAACTAGTTCATATTGATTGTAATAAGGCAAATAAAAATTGAAATTATTTTTCTAGTGATCAAAGTTTCAATCATAACATACAACCTTTCATAATTTCATAATTAACAAATATTATTACAATTCAACCTAATGTATCTAAAAAATTGATTTATTTCTTCCTCCAAACTAGGAATTACAATTATTCCCATAACTTAACATTTTCTAATGGACTTGAAAACCTTGTTGAGTGGCATATTGTCTAAGAAAATTTAGATTTGATACCTTCAATATACATGGAGTAATTTTCTTACTCTCTATGCTTTCAAAGATTCAATTTCGTTTTGTTAAACAATGTCAAGTATCAAGCATTTCACATTTCAGCTTAATGTTGGGTGGAAATTGGAGATGAAATAAAAGTTACATTTTATTCCAAGAGAAAATGTAATAGGACATAATTTTAAACCAATAGAAATTCAAGAGATAACGTATAAGACTAACTTGCATGCCCAGCTACAACAAATGCCATATTCTTGGGGTTTGTTAGACCAGTAATCATTTTGTATAGGATAGCCATCCATATTTTGAATAATTGTAATCATTGGAAATGAACACATATGGGTGGTTAATATGAAAAATAAAATATGAAAAATGAACTATTCTAATGCTAAAAGCATAGCTACTCTAACCTATCATGACTATAGGAAAACAAACTAAATGGTCAAATGCTTAAACTAGTAACTCATGTTTGCATTCCAAAACAATAAACTATTGAAGAAAAGTATAAATCAATTATACATGAACAATATAAATGTATAGATTAGTTTGAAACAACAATATAATCCACAATTATCCATCCATCAACTCAAAACAATAATATTGAAAAATTAGTGATATGTAAAGATATAAAATTCATAGAACAATAGTCTTGTCAAACTGGTAACTTGATGGATGATCGTTGACTGGCAGTCAGTTACCTGTAATCATGGGATTTGTCCCCTTGCTAAACCCCAATCATATTCTCAGTCACGAAGTAACATGAGCTGTAGATCTGAGGATATTCAGGATCTCCCCTAATGGTTGGATCTACGTCAGGGTCTATCCGGTGCTCACCACTTCGGGAGAAAAGAGGTGTTATAACACCAAAACCTATGAATGTCAGAGTCAGAAAGTAATGTGGATCGTATATCTAAGGATTCTTTGAGATCCCTCTCAATCATTTGATCATGTGGATGTGGGTATCATGTTGAGAGCACATGGGGGTCCATGTGTCAAGAAATGGTGATTCCATGAGTGGCGGCCTCGTCGCATAGTAAAGAGATGTCAGGTGACTGAGGCATGTGCCATGCATCTTACCAACTTGTTTTGGGTTGATAGGTGTCTCTCTAGGAGTGGCCTAACACTGATACCTAAGGACCTTTGAGCTAGAGTTGTGAGTCATTGATCTAGAGAGACCATTGAGAACTTATCCCAACCGCCTGATCAACTAGTGGAAGGATTAGCGTGTAGCACTTCGGTGAAGTTATACTCTGGAAGAAAGGGAGTTCTAAACAGGTGGAACCCCCGAACGTCGAACTTGTGAAGTGACAATAACTGTCAATCTTAGGAGGCGTCAGGATACATCCTATCCATTGGATCTAGACCATGTTCAGCCCGACGCTACCCACTCCAGGAGAAAAAAGGAAATTACACAATCAAATCCCGAACGACAAATTCATGAAGAAACGGAGGCTGTGGATATGAGGATCTATGTGGGACTATCTCGACCATGGGATAAAATGTATTGGGAGGTCACCGACACTAGTTTGGACTTGAGGGATTCGATCGATTTCGCAGGTAGAGAGGTTAGAGGCTTCCAGAGGTTGTTCGTCCGAAGTGATGTGGCATGCTGACGTCAGCTAGGGTGATGTGGAACCATGTTCAGCATGCCATGTGTCACCTTGCTTCATTCTTTTTATATACCTCATATTCCAATTGGAATGTGACACGTGTCTTCCATTAATAGGGCCACGTGTCATCTCCACCATTTTTCCACTTGTCACCCCCTGAGGTGTGTTTGTTTGACCTAATGGCTAACAAGACCTCGGGAGTTCAGAAATCCAGGAGACTTAGGGTGTTATAACATATGATCCAAAAGGGTCGAAGGATGGAGCTATGTGGAAGGACCTCAGGATTTCAAGAGTTTGAAATTCTGGGAGGTTTAGGATGTTAGAATTTATGCTCCAAAAGGTCTGAAGTTCGAAGCACATGGAAGGACCTTGGGAGTTCGAGAGTTTTTTGGGTATGTTTGTCATAGTGATCCAGGTGGATATCGGTGGCCACCCACATTTTCCAACTAGCTCAAAATAGTTTTCTGGCAATTTTGGCAATTTACTATTTTTAGCAGGTTCTAACTTCCGGGGCTATTTTGAGGGCCCAAATGAAGGTTTTTCGATATAGAGGTTCGCAATGATAGCTAAATGCATGATTGAGCCCCAAAAGTGAATATTCTCGATGATACCTTTCCAACGAGCTATCACACACCTAAAACAGAGATCATATGCAAAAGTTACGACCCCGAGAAGTTGATGTACTCACTTACCCAAATGGGGCCCACATGACTTTTGGCGCTTCATCTCCTAGGGTTAGGTTTTTGGATGTCTAGGGTTTTTGGAATTCCTTCTTATTGTAAAAATTCCTTCAGAGCCTCATTGTAATGATCTTCTTGCGAATGCAAGTAGCCGACACATCTCTTCTCAGAGATAAGATGCCACTATTCTAGCGAGTCTTTCACTGTGTATTTTTACAGTCTCTGTACATTTATTTCATTAATAGAAATAGTGTATTACTATATATCTGTGTTTATGGTTTCATCTCTGATACATTTTTGTTATATTATTGAATATATGTGATATCTCTATGCATTCCTTTGTTATATCTTTGCTCTCATTTCGTGCCAAAAATAATCTGGATCAGTGGTATCAGAGAAGGTTGTTCTTGATCATTTTTTTTTAGTGCATGTCCCCGACGAGGTCCGAGTATAGCAAGTTGGGTCTCAAGTTTGTCTCTCTTGAGGAAAATCACTCTCTCACACCTAAGAAACCCTCAATGGTGGAAGAAAAGAAAAACGATGGAGCAGATGATCCTATTATTCTGTTGCTTGAGCAAGCTCTCACACGATAGAAGGACGAAATGATGGAGAATTTTTACCATATCCTTCAACGCCTGCCGATAGAAACAGGCACATCTTTATCAAGTAACCACTTTTGAGGCACCTCTCCTTTCAAGGTACAAGTTAATTTTGATATTCCTGTATTTGAAGAACAGATAGATGCAAAATCCCTAGACAAATGGTTAAATCTGTTAGAAGGTTATTTCTCTATTCACAAATTTTCTGACAAAGAAAATATCACCTTCGCACTCCTTAAAGCTCTCCCCCATGTCAAACATTGGTGGGAAACTTATTGGGAGCAGAGTTCCACAGATGAGTCTGAAATATATGGGGTCGATCCCACTTGGGATTTTTTTGTGGATTTGGTAAATGAACAATATTACCCTATTGGCAACTATGAGGACCAGTACATGAGATGGAAAACATTACGGCAAGATAGGGGCCAAGCAGTTCCAGAGTTCACCAATCCCTTCCATACCTTGTGCACAAAGATGGGTATCAAATACTCTAAACGACATTTGGTTCTGAAATACCGTGGCGCTCTACATAGATACATCCAGATTGAAATGGATTTCCTGTACATCTCATCACTCAGTGTTGCTTATCGATATGCTGTTAAAATTGAGCAGAAATTTAAGCACCAGAACAAACAGGAATTTGGGTCTGCAAATCCGCAACAACCAAAGTATGACAAAGAAGACCCTAACAAATAGTCTCCTAAAAACCAGTCCAAGACACAGGAAAAGAAGGGTCATGGAAAGACAAATAAGGACACTGAAAAATGGTGTGATTTCCACAAAAGCCCCTAGCACAACACCAATGAATGTCTCTCAAAACAGTCGTTGGTGGCTGAGATCAAAGACAAGGAGCCAAACCCTGATTTAGAATCTGATTTTGAAAATACTGGTAACAGACAGATCATTGACGCAGACCCCACTGCTATTGTCGCAACCACAACAATTCAACCAGAAGAACCAACAGATCCTGAAGAGGGGGAGTGCCTTTTTCATTCAAAGATGTGGGTGAAGGGGACCCCGCTGCATTTTATTGTTGATAGCAGAAGCCAGAAAAACCTCATCTCAGCGGAGGTCATCAAACAATTGGGATTGTCGACAACACCACACCTACAGCCATACAATATCGAGTGGCTTCAGCAAGAACGAGATTTCCGTGTCAGCCAACAGTGTCGATTGTCATACAACATCCAACCCTTCAAGGATGAGGTATTATGTGATGTTTCCCCAATGGATGTCTGTGATGTTATGTTGGGCCAACCATATATGTGGAGACGCCATGTTGTTTATGAGTCTCGACCCCGTAGTGTCATTATTACTTTGGGGGGTCATATCTACAGAATACCATAGGTAGTTCCAACTATTGTTCCACCTAAAAAGTGTCAAAAGGTAGTATCTCATACTGCAAAATTCAGCTTCTTCACAATCTGTTCAAAAGGGAAACAGAAGGACACTGCAACCACTACAACCTCTCCCCATGCACCTTCTATCCAACATAAGAAGGTCGACAAGGTTGTAGAAAAGCACAAATATTCCTTCTTCACACCTTCCTCTCATGTAGCTCGACTTGTTGAATAGCCTCGGCTTCAACAGGTTCATGACATACTTCCACAAACTAAGCAGCGCGACGTCTACAGCAATACAAGCAGCTCACCAAGATGCAGATCCAACAAATGCTTTTCCCTCTCCCCCAGGAACTCAACAAAATGGAGACCATTGCTTCCTAAGGAGGGAGGATTGATCCAGGTGGATATCAGTGGCCACCCACCTTTTCCAACTAGCTCAAAATAGTTTTCTGGCAATTTTGGCAATTTACTATTTTTAGCAGGTTTTAACTTCCGAGGCCATTTTGAGGGCCCAAATGAAGGTTTTTCGAGATCGAGATTTTCAATGATATGTGAAAGCATTATTGATCCCCCAAAATGAATCTCCTCGATGATTACCTTTCCAACGAGCTATCACACTCCTAAAACGGAGATCATATGCAAAAGTTACGACCCCGGGAAGTTGATGTACTCACTTACCCAAACGGGGCCCACATGACTTTTGGCGCTTCATCTCCTAGGGTTATATTTTTAGATGTCTAGGGTTTTTGGCATTCCTGCTTATTGTAAGAAGGTCTTCAGAGCCTCATTGTAATCATCTTCTTGCGAATGCGAGTAGCCGTCACATCTCTTCTCAGAGATAAGCTGCCACCATTCTAGCGAGTCTTTCACTTTGTATTTTTACAGTCTCTATACATTTCTTTCATTAATTGAAATCATGTATTACTGTATATCTGTGTTTATGGTTGCATCTCTGAAACATTTCTGTTATATTATTGAATATTTGAGATATCTCTGTGCATTCCTTTGTTATATCTTCGCTCTCATTTCGTGCCGAAAATAATCCAAATCACATAGCATGATCAGGGACCTCGCTAAAGGTCGGAGCCACGCGACATGATTCTTGGACTTTGGCACTCCGTGAATGGTTCAAACATGGATAGGAAGGATGAAGGGTTGAATACCCGGTGATCGTGAAGGCACGAGGAACATCCCATGTAACCGCCTCTCCAACAACCATGTCATCACTAAGGAATGACAATCGTGGTCAAGTCTGTGCCAGATGGAATGGTACGAATGGGATGAACCCACGTGGGTTCCACGTGGACTTTGACCAATGACTATGGAAGAGATTTAGAAGGGCATAACATTTGATCTAGATATCGGATTTGAGCATGGTAAGAGTCGTTGGAAATATCTTAACGAGTAGAAGGTGATGGAAATATGAGGGAGAGGATTCGAGACGATGGAGGAAAGATAAATTTTGATGCCCCATCCCTTAAAAAGGTACTTAAGGGGTTGGATTTGTTTCAAAGTGGTATCAGAGTAGGAAACAACACTTGGCCTACTTGGGCTCATGAAAGAGTCAAGTGATTATTTTTCTTCCTTAGAAAACTTTAAGTAAGAGGGAACCCTGACCTATCCTATCTATCAGAGCATGATTCAAACACATGCCTGGATGGGCCGGGGAACAGTCATGAGATTAGTTTACCAAGGCTAAGATGATCATGTTGAGTGTATTACTACCATACATAAATTATCTGCATAAGTTCCTTGAGGAGAAGGATGCAAATTAAAATTCAGTAGGGATTTTACCTAATGAGATTGAATCACGGTAGACTGTGGAAGAAGAAGCCTATCATTTCTTTGTATAAATGATATCCAGTCCTACCAAAGTGGGATTTTGTCGAGGGGCATCAATAATAAAACTTAGATGCAAATGCAATAAACATCTTTTAAGGAGTACTTAGGTCCAGAAGGAAAATGGACTGAATAGGTGGCATGAATTGCCTAAGAAGTGGGCTTATGAAGCCTATGTTAATTAAAAGTGTTGATTAAATGAAGGATTTGGAATTGGGAGTACAATCCTCCATGCCCAGTGACCTTATGTAAGTAGGCAAGATCAGACTACTTGACCTGTCATAACTAAAAAAGACCTTCCTACTAGGGTAATCCCCTCTTGTAAAATAAAAGAAGTCATGAAAGAAGTGGAATGACATGAGAAAATTCAAAATCTCATGGTTGTGATAAAGCAGTGTAAATATGTTTTAGCTAAGGGTAGGCCTATGCATGAGAATGCAAGAGGTAAGTAAGTGAAACCCGTCTGCACTGCCTACATGGGTATAATTATTGGTGCACGAAAATATGTTGAAATGCATATCACAAAGATAGAGCATGCATGTGACATGCATATATACTTACTATAGTCTACCATTGAATGTAAAATATGGTGATCATATAGTTAGTGATGATCTAACTATGGTGTTAGGAGGAAATATTGTCGTTTTAATTCCGTTGTAGTATTTGCCCAACTATTTAATTTGTCAATCTGAGGTTCGTAGACTTACGAAGCACACACACTATATATGAAGGACTGAAGTAGAAGTAATCTAATCTAAATTGTTGAAATGAAATTAATCTAGGAAAGCATTGAAAGACAAACTAGGAAAGCAAGAAATTAATCTAGGAAAGCAATAAAACATGTGAAGAGTTGAATGACAAAAGACATATGTGAGCTCACACCATAATGCTATATCAAATTACATTACAAGAATCAAATGACAAATCATGAAAGAATAACAATGAAAGAATCAAAGTTAATAATCCCCTTCTCCTAATTACAAGACTAAATTATGAATTACATGCCTCCCCTCATGAAGAGATAACACTCCCTTATATACATGAGTGTCATAATGATAGATCCACTATTCTGTCAACCACTCTCAACTATTTTCCCATTATTACAATATATGATCCCTTCAAATCCTCCACACACCTCCCACATATCTTAGATAAGATATGCCAACCAAATCTTTCATGATCTTCTCTCTTTCAAATCTTCAAGTTTGAAGATGTAATTCGAATTTGAGGATAGGTGGTGAATTTTGACTTTGTTGAAATCTTCAAATATGCCTGCACACATCATAAAACTCATCCAACTTTTATATATAATGAAAATATGTTAATTTCTAATATTTAATCACAAATTCACTTATAATACTAAAATGAATAAAGTGGAAAATAATAATGTGAAACCCAAATGTATTTATTAAAATGGCATGATGGAAGGTTAATGGGACGATGAAATGTAAGGAATACTGAAGGGAAAGGTGGATGAAAATGCGACATTTCTGAGTCCCAACATCCCCCCCCCCCAACTGAACTTGTTGCATGTCCTCATGCAACTATGCATGGATTTTCTCAAAAACATTTGGCATTCAGACTTTGGCTTTGATTGATGATGTCTTTTTAATACGGAATATTTCCAGGATTTGAAATACAAGAGTAGCAACATGTAAAATACATGTGTAACAACATGTAATACATGTGTAACAACATGTAAAATATGTGTAACAGCATGTGAAATTTTCTTATGGTTGGTTCTTGTGTGTCAACCATGAATACAAAGAATGTTGGTTCTTGTGTTAACAACATTCATTTCACTTATTTATTTTCTTGCTGCAATAATTTAGCCATATACTCATTGGAAATAATAAGTTATCAATGTGTATAAGAGAGCATCACTAGGTATAATAAATCCTTTTCTCTATATTTTTTGAATCATGCCAATATGTATATCAATTCATATGAAGCAAAGTGCAACAAGGGATCGTTGGAAAGGAAAATTTGGTAAAAAATAAATGAGATGAAAAATGGAGTGATAATAGTGGGAAAATGGAATACTGGTAGTGAATATATTCCCCCCTCCCCAACTGAATCGGTTGCATTCCCTCATGCAACTTAGTGTAGGTCATGGAAGGAAAGAGAGCATGGCAAGGAAATTTTCCAGAATATTCATTATTAGAAAATAAGGAATTACATGATTAAAGATTAGAAAAGAACATACCTCCACTCTCCCAAAAAGTAGATGAATTATGCAATATAAATGTAGTTGTTGCGGCTGTTGGATCAGGAAAATGTGACTGGTGTTGTATATGCAACTATTGTAACTATTGGAGTAAAGAATATGTGACTATGACTGCTGGAATATGGAAGGTGTCATTGCTGCAAGATCATGAAAATGTAACTGCAGCTATAGTTGCACTGTTGTACTATAAATGTTGTAACTGCAGCTACTGTAACTGTTGAATCAGAGAATGTGAAGTGGAGGGATCTGAACTGTTGGTGATGAATCATGGAAAAGAGGAAGTATAAAAGTGGACAGTAGTACTCTCATATAGCTTAAGTCATGATGTTGTTACTACTGAGGGAGCCAGAAAAAAAGTATATAGTCTTCACCTGCTACAAACCCAATGGTGCGATTCTAATCATGCGAAAGGATGTGTCGATGTCGAGCAAGAAGAGAAATCATTGGATTACCGACCATTGATGAATGTCATTAACCAATGCAAGGAAACTCACCATTGATGTCAATGAGAGCCAAGGTACCCGAGTACATCTTGTGAAGTGCGAATGGATGTCCCGAGGTCGAGCCACTTGCAAGATCTGATGATCAAGGGACATTGATGTATTCCCATGATCGTCAGTGAGAGAAATTTCCATTCAGGCATGCAAGCCTGTAGGTACTCAAAATGGACTCTAGTCTCTTTCCCAGATAAGGTGATGAGTTTGATGGGGCAAGACTGTTAAAAGGTGGGCCTTAAGGAATCTCACATCATTCAATGTGATTTTTTATAAAAAGATTGGTAGGACTAAAAGATAGATCTTAGTAGCAACAGTGTGTATGGAAAGGCAATGTAATCATGGAAAGGGAGTTTGTTTTATTCAAAAGGAAAAATGGAAAGGCAAAAATGAATTGAAAAAGATAAAGGAAATGATGTATGCAACTCAAAAAGATAAGAGTGTGTGAATTCATAAAGGATAAGGCAATGGAAGGTGGATTCAACACAAGGATGATCAATGTACTAACAAGGAGTAATTTAGTTAAGCATATCATGACACATAATGGTTTATGAATAGGTGTAGTAACAACATGTTGCAAATATAGGAGTAACAACATGTAAAATATATGTGTAACAACATGTAATACATGTGTAACAACATGTAACACATGTGTAACAGCATGTAAAATACACATGTAATAGCATCGTCATGAAATGTATAATGAAGATCAACTCTTTCAAATTGTTTATCAAAGCATGTTTTTCTGAAAGATTTTGTGATTCTTGAAAATCACATCAGCATTAAAATTAGTCATCTCCAATCCTGCAAAAAGCTTAGTACGAATCCTGCATGAGAACTGTGAGAATTTCAAAAAACATATCATGTAGGAATAAGTGTGAATGCGGAAAATCAAAGAAAAATACATGTTATACCTTTTTTCATTGTGCTCTTGGTTCGTCATTTATTGTTGTGTGAAAAATCGTAAGATAGGAATAAGTACAAATACGAGCAACTCAAAGAAATAAACTGCATTTTTATACATGTTTTTTGTCTTTGATTGTTGTGACAGTGACTCAAATAAAAATATAAATCGTGAAAACAACTCAGGAATTTTTAGAATGTCCATTGCAAATTGGCAGTTTTA
>ML796659.1:504528-523459 GCA_009831015.1 Picea engelmannii
TGCAATTGCACCTTGATTGGATTTTGTGTGGCTATTGGGAAATATCACCATCTCTTTCGGGATATGCCCCCTCTACCCCTCATTATAACCAATTATTTCATCCTTCACTAGTTTCTCTTCAGGTGACTTCAGACCCCACTGTTGAGTACTATTGGAAGGTCTAGTGCTATTGAGAGGAAGGACATTACGTCTTCTAAGACACGAGCATTTGTTTTCTTTTGATTCCCCACATGGAAAAAACCCACTTATCCACATATATGCTTCTTTTTCAAACCATTTTTGATGCACTTCTGACTACATTTTGATTTGGATATATATATATTGTGTAAAGTTCAAAATTTTGCAACAAAAGGATCTTGTTTCTTTACTACTCTCACCACCATTTGCACACATTCACTCAGTTAGTTGGACATCATAGGGGACCCACAGAATCCCCACCATTCCCGACGCTTGCTAAATCTCCCTCCTATCTTAGGGGGAGTGCTTGGTCTTGCCCCCTCATCGGCACCACCTTCACACACTCCTGTGAGTGCTACTATTTTAGGATCAGCTTTGCTTGGTTCCACATTACTTGGGTCCACTTCCCAAGGTCATCCATCCACTCGCTCTCCTTTACATGGGAACGGGGGACCAACTTCCTCTCAAGGGGGAAGTACCAACCCACCTAGCCCCCCTCAAGGGTCAGGTTCACAACACACTTACACCATGGCTGAAGCTAATCCTCCCCCCCCACTATAGATGCCATATTTGGCCTCTCTCAACATACCGGACCTAAGAAAACTCACAAATGATCCTATATTGCACGACCCCACATGGCCTACAATGCCCACCAAACTACCTTCAGACATACCCAAGTTTGAAGGGAAGGCAGGCGATGACCCTGCCAATGAAGTCATCACTTTTCACCTATGGTGCTCTTCCAATAACATTATAAATGATTCTATCAGACTGCATTTATTTCAATGCACACTCACTAGCCCATCGGCCAAATGGTACGTAGAGGAAAAATCAGGGTCCCATGCAACTTTCGAGTCCTTGGCCAAAGCATTCTTGACCTTCTTCCAATTACCAATCCGCCATGACAATGGTCTAGAACTACTCTCTCATTTCAAACAAACCTAAGCCACACATATCGCTGATCACATTCATGAGTGGCATAGGTGACGTAGTTTGTGTAAAGCAGAAACCACCAAACAACAGTGTCTTGACTGGTTTCTTAGATCACTTGTCTCTCTCCTCGGTAAGGATGTAGCTTCCACCTTCCCTCAATCAGAAGAGGAAGCCATCAGTAAGGCTCAATAGTACGACCTCATCTATGCACAGTCAGGGTACTTGTACACTGTACTCCCTGATCTCCCAAAACCTGTGCCATTTGGCCAAAACAAACCCGGGATGTCTCACTCAGCAGACCGACTGATTGGTAATACCACTCACCACGGTCCACAACCCCAACAACCACCCATGTATGGAACACCTCAATATCCACTGGCATACGAGGGCACTTCTTACTACCCCTCACCCCCTTATCAACAACCATACCCTGTTTCTATGCCTCCACCCATCAGTGGGCCACCGCCAGCACCTCCCATACACCCACCTATTCAAACGAGTTCTGGTACCCCCTCTACCTTAGTTTATAGTACTATCAAAATCACCACGCCTTCCTATGTACCTTATGGATCGTTACCCCCACAGAATCTGTACTTTCCATTTCCTAGTCCCCCACAACCCATGGCTCCCCCACATCCTCATGTTGGGGTGAATTTTGTTCAACCCTCTCCCGTTCAGCAATATCAAAATTTTGAACAGCTAAGTATGGAAAATCCAACCCATCCGTTGAACAATGCCAAAAAGAAAGGACGAAACAAGAACAACAACAACCCAGGTCAAGGCGGGAATCAACCCCAGCAGAACTAACCCACTGGGGGCAACCAGAACCAAGGACATCAGAACCCCTAGGGGGGCAATAATAATAGGCATCAAGGGAGAAATAACAATACTGTTAAAACCAACTTCCCTTGTGCACTTTGCGGTGAATTCGGTTCTACACTCACCATTGCCCCCAAATCACTGATTTCAAATGGTTGAAAGACTCAGGCAGTCTACCCCATCCTCCAGCACCGACTGCCCCTCAGCAGGCACCACAACAATACGTGCAACAACCCCCCCTGCCATGCTGAAAACTCCCATTCCACACCAAGGTGTGATAAACACCCAACAGGACACGCAGCATCCCCCACCCTAGGTGAGACAGTACTTCAACCCAAACAATCCAACAGATCACATGATCCTCCTCACTAGTGAGGAAGAAATCCTTCTACAAACATGTAATCGCCAGTATCATGCACCCACTGAGTCTCCTCCCATCCCTCCAGAAACCAACCCTACACCAATGGGACCCCCATTGGTAATCCCTTGCCCTACCGCCGAGCCACCTCTTCGCATCCCTCGCATGCCATTGCGCAGGAATGTCCACAACCCACAGGCTAGGGCAGCTCACAATTACAGTTTGGTTGACGACTTAGCACAATCCCCGGCTGCCATGTCAGTCTTGGAAGTCCTCCATACTTGTCCCACTCAGCGGAAATCATTACTTTCCGCCTTGGGGGTAGTCGACCCCACAGATACTCGACTCATTACCTTTGATCTCGATAGCGGAGAACCTCGCCTTCCCGCCTTGATCGCTTTTCAAATACCAGTAAAAATACAGAACATCACAGTTCATCGGTGTATCATTGATGAAGGTGCATCTACATGCATTATGTCCAAATCTGTATGGTAGAAACTTGATTCCACTGAACTCATACCCTCTGCCATTACCTTACGAGATTATGACAGATGACCATCATCTCCTGAAGGGCTCTTCCAAAATGTCCCCATAGAACTCAGGGGAAAGACTATTCTCATTGACATTGAAGTTATCGATGCCCAGCTTGATTACAATATCTTTTTTGGATGCAACTACATGTATGCTATGAAGGTGGTCGCCTCTTCTGTGTTTTGTACGATGATGTTCCCCCATAATGGGAAGATCGTCACCATCTACCAACTTACACACTACGAGCCTAACCATTCCACCAACATCGATAACATCCTCCCCCTTGTTCATGTTAGCTCGAATGATTTTCCAGTTGCCAACAATGGCCCTAGATTATTCCAAGACCCACCCATATTGGGCACTTGTCAGGGAACACCACCATTCCTAAATCCATCTTTTTCATCACAAGTGTGTGTAGTTTCCTCTAAAGGAACTAACAGGGAGGAAACCCTTCCTCCTAGGGAGGCTTCTATCATATATGACATCCCACTAATCGCAGATCTCCCCCCTCATGAGCCTCCTGCGAACTCGTCGACTCCACCAGTTCAAGATTTCACCTCTCCCCAGGGCCATATCCCAATTTGGGAGACAGTTCCCCAAGCCATTACTCAAACCCCCTTATTTTACCCTCCACTAGGCATACAACCTTTCCAAGTAGCCGCAATGCTTACTCTCCCTAATATGGTGTTGGAAATTCCAGTTTGGTATTTACATCCACCAGAGATGGTTCCTCAACCATCCCTTCCCCCCCAAACAGAAGGAATCCCAATGACGATTCCCATACTTACTCCCACCATACCCTCTACAACCCCACTCACTAACCTCCCTACCACAATTGGGGGCAGGCGAAAGAAGAAGGAGCCCATAGCTCCACTCCCCCCATGCATCCAACCTCCTTGCGCACTATGTGAGAAAGATGGACACCCAACCCACAAATGCCCATCTCTACCTGAGTTACGTAACCTAATTCCACTCAATCAAACACCATCCCTGCTCGCCACTATAGCAAGTATTGCCACTACGCCCCCTAACTCAAGTAGCAAAGCACTGCGAACCAAATTCGCTTGCGACATATGTTCAGAATATGGCCATTATACACACCATTGCCCATCTATCCCATACGTCCGCCACACATTAGTCGCGACACGCCACACATATCTTCCTGAGTTTCCTCCGACACTCCATACCAATGCTCTTATGAATGTGATTCATTATAATTCTTCATCAATCCTCAAGCAAAGGGGAGATATATGTCCTCCCCCCAAATTCTCGCTAGATCGTCCATAGTGTCAGTAAAACTGGGATGGCATTATGGACCCACTATCCATATCTAAGCCCTTTTACCCACTTTTATTTTTTGGTACAAGAGCCCATATGCTCCATTTTCCAAACCACCTTCGGCCTCTTATACAGACATTTCCATCTGGTGATCATTTTCCCCTTTTCCCGGCGGAGCATCTGCCCATGACACACTCAGGTACACCTGCTCATGTTTAAAAATTATCAAATAAATGCTCATATGTTCGATTCTCTTCAGATATTGTTCACGTCGGGTATTTGGTTTTTATGTGTACAGGTACTTGGTCATCATACATCAATGCAACCCCTTCAGGTATATACTCAGCACTGGCATGTAGTCCTTCCCTCTGAATCTCACTTACATCTCCAGTTATACCCTCTGACATTTGCCTCGAGGATCCCCATTTTCGACTCTGCAGTACCAACACCTCCATTTTCATCTTCAGTACTGTCACCTGGTAACACTCTTACCCACATGAGTTGTCCCATTCATAGCACCCTTCACTCATGTTGTTTTTCAAAACCCTTTAGGGATGGGAGTCCCGATCGTCTTACATCATGTCGCGACTCAGCCACATACTCCTTCTCCTCATTTTGCTAGCTTTCCCAATGGACTCCCAGATTATCTCTTCACAGTTCTATTTTTGACTGCACCTCTGCAGTATCATAAACCCTCCATTTCATCCACAATCAGTTTTCCCATCTGCAAATTTCCCTTCATTTCACCTACCTCATACAAAAACCCACCCATGGGGCCCCCACCCTCCACCAGTTCTCCAAGCAAATTGTTCCCTACTCAAGCCAACCATCTCACATTGGGGCACTTGTTTATGTATTTGTAAACTTATCCCAAATTATTCTTTATTTATTGTACAAACTCCTTTGTTTCCAGCAGTTACATTACCTTTTTGTCGTCACCTTTGGCGACCTTCTTCCCTTTTTGGCCAAACGCAACCCATGTCACCCTTGGTTGGGGCACTACTTATCATCCACCCTTGACGACATCGTCCATATCTTCAGAGTACCCCATAGGCCACTTACCTCTTCCCTCTGAGTTTGTTCACCTTGTCCCGCCTCTAGCACAACTTATCCCCTGTCTTGTTGTCCCCCTGAAACTCGACCTCGTTGAACATTTGTAGCCACTTTTATCTCAAATATACTCCAACCAAGGGTAGTCTTGATTCTTCCTACATCTTGACTTCATCCATGTACCTCCTCCACTTCCTAACCCCACCTAGTAGATTTCACGAAGCCATTTTCTTCTAGGATTTGCGTCCCCCTTTTTGTCGACACCAGCACAGTTTTCCATAAGGGCGACAGTATCTTGATTCTCATTACCCATCCAATGAGAGATATCAGATGGCTCAGGGAGAAACACAATTTCTCCCTATTGTTGTTGACCCCCATAACATTCGACGTCAACACTTTCTCATGTTACGGTGGGTCTTACTTTGCGACTATTGCAGTCAGTTCTTTTACTTTCCAAAGACCTATAAACTTGGATGGGCTATCAATGCCCACAGAATCCATGATACTTCTTACAGCTGTCACTGCCTACTATTCATAGTATGTTCATCCACAAAATTGTCTTCTTCCTTTATCATGACCACCCCCGAGGGCGTTGCAGTTGTCTACACCAACACTTCATTCCTCTTTTTTTAGTTACATGACAAGAGCATGGGGCATGCCCGCCTTGTTTGTACACGATTTGTTTTTTACCCACCTCATGGAAGGTTGGGTTCTATTGGTTCCTTTTTCCCTCCAACGGATCGCTCTGGACGATCCCACTATTGCTCTCTCTTACAACAATACTCTCAGTAGAAGAAACATTGATGGATTTCGGCTATACATATGCTCCTAACCTCATCCATCAAGGGGCATCTGTTATCATTGAAATTTCGTCCGCAAATGGTTACAAGAATTCAGCATCGTCAAACAGTTATGAAGTCATCCATGTACCTGAATTAACACAAAAGAATTCATAAAGGGTCAAAAACTATACAAAATAGTGAAAAATTGAAGGGAGCTATGAAGACACTGGGTGTGCGCGYACATGYGCGAAACRGAAATGCACGATTCACGCACAGGCGCACAATGCGCGACTGTTGTTGMAAAAGCCACACACCTGAGAAACGACGCATTTATGAGAGTGGTCGACCTCCCACCCACTTCTGGTTCAGCTTCCAAGCTGATTTGACACTCAAATCTGGACTGGATTCGACTGGATGGCTGGTCAAAGACCTAGAAATGCCCTAATTAGYCTCTTTACACACTACAAACTAGTTGAACAATAGCTCAAAKGAATGTTATAAAAAGGCCATGGATACACTTCATTTTTCAAGGAATTTCATAGAAAAGTTATGCTGCCACTATTATCTTGAGGAATCTTCTATCCTTGCCAAGAGTATACTTGCATCATTTCTTTGGGGCAATCCATCTCACCCCTTGAGTGGATTAGCAAAGAATTCTTTCACCATTTTCATTTTCATTTTCAAAGTTGTAAGAAGAGCTTACTTGTGGGGGTCCAAGAGCCCTCCCTTGGAGGAAGAAGGGACTCATAGTTCCCTTGATTCTCGGTGTTTTATTTCACTAATATCAACCTTATCATTGGTGACATGGGTCTCATTGTTCTTTTTGTCTCTATGTCCCTATGCTTATAAATTTAGTTGTTGTTTTATTTCTTAGTTTAATTCTTAGTTGTTGTTTTATATTTCTTTTTCTAACCCTTTTCCTTGTAGCTGTCCTGCTCAACAAACCCAACTGAGCTTGCAAGCACCTCTATTTTTCCCACTAAGGTGACGAAAGAGGCACAACAAAGGCGATGATTGGGTTAAACTTATCTTATTGAGTTTTTCGTTTGCATTTTCATTTGTTTTGTTTCAAATTCATGACTGTAAGCATGAATTTAAATAAAAAACTTGGTTTGGGTTTCATATATTCTACCTTAGAAATGTCTCTTTGAAGGCACCCATATATGGATAACTCTCGAGTCTTTTGAACTTATTGATTGATCCACTATCAAAATCTTTGTGTATTATGGATATCATGACTTCATTGGTTCTATAGTTGATCGATTGGATTGACTTGTGAAATGTTTGAATGCACTAAAACGTTTCCTTAACTTTTGATATAGTTCTCATGAGATCAACAGTCATATCCACACTCATATCGCTTGGTACAGGCATGTTGTACCTACGTTTTTTATCCACTGTGGTGTCTTGAGTATTAATGAGATCATTCATTATGCGAATTGGGGTTTTGTACTGTTGGAGGGTTTGTTATTCATCGTGGGTAATGGCTCGTACTTTTACGAGCCCTTTGGTTTTTCATTTTTCCCAACTCGTCTTTCCAAGTTATGACAGTCCCCAAACTTTGCAGTTTTCGTGCCATTGCATTTCGCACAGACCTCTCTCTGCTCCTTGTCTTCTTGAAGCCTAAACCTACCTCTTGTGATATCCATTGTATCCTTTTCATAGTGGAAATGGAACCTATGGTTCATATCAATCCGAACGGTTTCCAAGCTCTCCTTTCTCATGATGAATCCATAGAAGACTTGAAGGCTCACCGTTGGGATGTCTTCCTCATGAAATTCAAAGGATACAACCTTTCGGTTTCATAAGCCTTTGCACATACTTTTGACGGTTTTAGGGACAAGGTCGGGGATGTACAGTTGGAAATAACAAAATATTTCATAAGCAGGGCGATAGGACTCCCATTGAAAGGTAAAAAGTGGTTTAAGAACACTAAAATGGAGGATTTTCCATGGATTTTATTCATGGTTTCCCACAAATCCACTTGTTGTCCAAAAGGTATTCCCATTTCTTTTCTCAAACCTAGATGACATAGTCTCATTTTAATTTTGAAACAGTTTATCACATGTGAAGGCCGGTATGGGTTAGTTTTTATGTACCACATTTGATTACTTATGTTATTCATGGGGTTTGAATTGAACATGCCATTCTACCTATTAATGATCCTTTACAAAATATCTAAATGCTATAAGCGATAGAGCGAATTCTCTGTCGAGTCTGTTTCACCACTCATTAAGATCCTGTTGGTTTCTCACCTGTCCCGAATCGGTGAAAATTGGGAGAGTTTTCTAATTTGAAATGGATTCACACAGGTCGACGATACAGTCAGCGCTCATCTAATTATAAAACCTAATTTGGACAGACCAGTGACCGAAATCTAGGCCTTCAATTCAATTGATGGCTCCAAAGTTAATGCTCCAACTTCTATTGTTGATGAAACCCTTGTGGATAAGAAATTGCCATGTATGTTTTCACCCAGGAAATCTTTGGAATAGGTAATTCACGAATTAAAAGGGAAATATAACCCTGTGCCTATGAACGAATCTAATTTGAACAACAATGATAAACCTGTTGTGAAGAAATTCCGTAAAGGAAAGAAACAACAGAGCTTGGATTTAAATTTTAGGAATAAGAAGGTTGGTCGATTGATTTATAGGAACTTAAGAAACTGAAAAATAGATCATCTGAGCTTGATCCCTATGATCGAGATTGATGATCAGTGTTCAGAACAAGAGATAAATGATTTCTTGGCTCAAGAAAAATCGGACAACCTATGTCTTGTGAAAGAAAATACTACCCAGGTTGAACAGTATGACTTCGTGACTAGATAACCTCCATGTCTCAAAGGAAAAGAAGGTTTTGCAGGTATCATTCATGACCTAGAACACATGGAAAAATGAAGTACTCATTGTCGACTGTGTTCCATGTCGGTCTGCCATTGCCCCAGTGCACTGTGACAGTTGCCTAGATTGGATAGAGCATTATTATAGAGATATTCCACTCTTATAGGCTCGAGTAAAATGCATGGCTGCTTGGAATTATCTATTGAATGAGAGAATCATGACTTGAAGGCACACACAGAGAGGGAAAATAAAATATTCAAGAGGTTCGGGAATATAATCATTAAAAATACAACCAGTTTCAAAGCCATCATAAATACAGAACTGTCAGATCTTTCATTTTCTAATTTCTTACGGTAAAAATGATTTGTTTTTATTTTATTCCATTTTGTTATGAAAAATAAAAATAGGTAGATTTAATTTTGATTTCTTTTGCTAATAATAAGACTAGCTACAAAATCTATGATTATGTAGCCAATCTATTTTCAAATTATAGTTAGCATTGTTTTTGAATATCAAATTTATTTTTCTATCTACATGAAATTGTTGATCATGATGTTGATTACATGGAGAAAACACATTGGTTCATACGTTCTATTATTCAGTAGTTTCTATCTTTTATGTTTATGAAACTTTGGTTTATTTTTGACAAACCAACTCGTGCATGAGGGGTTTCTAGTTTCACTATTTTTGTAATATTATCTATTTTTTGTGTATTCAGCTCTATCTTGTATGATAAGAGCATTTGAATCCTGAACTAGTTTAAATACTGGTTACTCTTAGTAACAAAGGATCTTTGGTTTGGACACATTATGGACATATGACTTTCAAGACTGATATGGAGAAGTTGTTCACTCCTTGGCTTTAGACTAATGTGGTGCTTACCCATTATGTTTTTCCTTTATCTTATGAAATGTTATTATGTTTATACAGCTTTAGTCTGATCATCGTATGGTATTTCATATTATTCAGCACTTTAATTATGTCTATAATTTGTTGTTGTATATTACATATGTGATCAATATTTCATTTAAATATCATTGATTTATGTTGGATATTGAACGATGTATTACATGAACACTTTGTGTTAAGTTTATTTTATTACAAGTGTTCATCATTACAAGATCACCAGATCTATATGTTTATCAGCATGCTTTTATATTCCTTCTCCAAAATACCTTTGAGTTTGTTATAGGAGTACTAGCACCATCCTTTTACAGGGTTTCCTCATAAGCAGGACAACTAGGAGCTTGAATTGCGCAGGGAAATAAACTCATTTTAGTTGATTAATTAAAGGTTAGTTTACTCCTATTTTTTTTTTCTTTAGTTAGTTTATTTGTCAATGAAATAAGAATAGCTTAAATTAGCTTTGACTATTAATCTGTTCTTACTTCAATTGTGTTTTATTAGTATTATTTAGTTCTTTAGGTTTCAAATATTAAACACAAAACATAAAATGTATGTTCTTTCTTTATCTACTTCATAAACACTTTAAAAAATTATCTATTTCACAAGATATCTAGTAAATCTTGCAAGTTGTATATACTTTGTTCGTAACTATATGCACATATCCATATTTCTATTTTTACGTTCATAAATTATTAAATTTATATCTTTGGTATCATAGCTTCATAGATTACTTCCATTTATTTTATTTTTAGGACTTTAGTTGGCCAATGGATCCATTAAACTCGTCAGGTCATTTCATTCCAAACGGCTTGGGTTATTAAGACAACCCTGGTCCGGATTTGACCTTCTAGTTGATGGTGTGTCACTTACACCCATCAACAAATGGTGCTAGAAGGAGGGCCTGAATTTAATTGATGGCACGTGGAGGTCGTAAGACTCCTCCCCCACACACTCGCACTGCTGTCGTAATGCGTAGTCGCTCAGACAATAATTTTACACTTGAAACAACAACTACCTCAAACGATAACCCTGATATTCGCATTGAACTGGTGACACTAGTTCTTGAAGGGGTCAACGTCCAAGAAATTGTTCGTCAGTCACTCATAAGAAATCATAGTGCCTTAGCCCGTATTAGACAACCTGGTAGGCCACTTAATCAACCCCTAGATTTCACAGATATCCAATAACAACTTCAAGGCATTGGTCTGCCTGAAAACCATCTAGGTGGAAATACTATCAATCCCACTGAAACACTTATCCCTAGAGCAAGAGGATCTGGTATCCCACCATACCCACCTAGTTATTCTCCATACTTGATGCAAAACCCCGACCCCAATGGGGTCCGCTAACTCTCAGTCACTAGATCATCCTCTAACTCCGAGTTGGAACAACTCTTTTGGGTCCTCACTGGAACCCTGTAAATCAGATCCACAGGTCCTCTTGTTTAGAACTCGTGTGTGAAGACTCCAACATCAAGCACGAGCTCCCCCTTCATGTGATCATCCTTATGACCATGGCCTTACCCATAAGGCATGTTTCACATTTCGTGATTCGGGATTTCTCGAGGGAGAAATCCTTGTCTCTTGAACCACCGAATGCCGAAAAGAGCTTAACAACAATTAGCCTGTGCTTAAATATTGGTCCATGCGACCGTTCGCCATGACCTCATGCTAAACCAAAAAGTTCTTTTTGTAGATTGATACTTCTACAATCAAGCATCCCATTCTTTTGCAAATTTAATCCACGAATCCCGATTGGGGGCTCTAGCTAAGCGCTACCCCTCTTCCCTTACTCCTCTTCCATATGACCACTATGTCATGAACATGGCCTACACCCAAGGGGTGTTTCAGCTTTCACGACTCGAGGAGTCATGGTGCAAGTAACTTCTCTTACCCTTTGAATCCCAGACCTCCGACGGGCTTAAGGTTCTCATCTCCTACCTCACATGACCATGCCCTGCGACCATGCGTATACACCAAAAGGGCTATCAAAGTTCATGTTTTGGAAAACTAGCGAACATTCTCTCCTACCTATCGACTCTCGAAGTTATGAACTCTGAAAGGACCCCACGTTATTTTAATGCCTCCCTTAGTGGATCACCATTTGACCCGATACCGTGACCTAGGGTTAAACCTTGAGCACGTCGGGGTTTCGTACTTTGGGGTTTCGCAACTTGCGAGACCAAAAGGTCCTACACCTTGAAATCCCTGAACACCGAAAATCTGAAATCCTTTTGCACTGGAACGACAGTCTCCATTGTCCCTTGACCAACGTTCAAGATCCTCCATCTTATTCTTCCTGAGGGACGGTCTGGATGATTTCACGGTTTTCCTTTTCACGAATCCTCCGCTCTTCTCCTTGTGAGTTCCCTGGTGTTCAATTCCCTGGTCAATCAGATCTTATCGCCACCTGTCCTCTCCACAATGGATGGTCTTGATTCTTTCGGTGATTCTCCCAAACATATACTACTCACCACATGTCCCAACTCTCGATCTCTTCCCTACTTGACGGGTGTCTTCCGTGAAATCTGACGGTCGTCAAGATTTTGCAACATGTGAGTCCAAAGGAACTTCACCCTTGTTCCACCATATGCCAAATGCCGAAATCCTCGTTTAGGCACAAGGTGCTAAGGTTCACACTACTTCCACAGATCTGACGACTATCAGAAGATCGACACTTTCTCTCGAAGTATTTCCACCGCCCGTTCAACTCCTCGGCATTCTTCTAGATCTGAAGGCTATCGGTTCTTTGCATTTAGATCTGACGGTTATTGTGGTCTCCCCCCTGATCTTCTGCGACTTTTCTTCCCAGACTTAGGAAATATTCTAAGTGTCAAGGACTAAATCTTCAGTCCTTCTCCAGCTGGATCTCTGTGAACGAAAAAAAACTCCCTCCTGAGCTTCTTCTCCTTAAATATTCGAACTCCTATGCACACCTTGCATTCGATGATTTTGAATAACTCAGATTTGAAGGGATTTTCTTGAAAAGAAAATACCTCACGCCCTCCTATCATTCTTCTTTGTTGTTTCTTCGAACTTAGTCGACTCTAAGTTCTGTGCACTCCTTACACATGGAATATCAAGTCTCCTTGTTCTTCTCTGAACCTCCCTCTCTGAATCATTCCAAGATCCATTTAACGCACACCTTGCGTTAGGGAATGCACACCTTGGATACACGGTTCAGTAGAAAAACAACTGAAACTTATCCAGTTTCATTATAGAATCATACAATCATTCTTTCCACTCTCAATAGGAAATGAAAATGAAAATATGACCATCACACAGAATACAACACACTTTTCTTTAAATAGTAAATGAACATAGATATATGAAAATCTCTTGTCTGTTCTATTCATTACTGAAAAACGAAAATTACATGGTGTTCCTGCTATTATGTTCTACTTTGTTCTATTCTACTCTATCCATCTTGATCTGCTCTTACAATGAAAATGAAAACTTTCTAAGCACCGACTCCTTGAGCTCTCTCGTCCTGTTCCTGAAATCAATCAATTCAGACTTAAAACTATTACCTACTCAGTCCTATTACGATAACTACTAATTACTATCATACAAAGTCAACACTTCATGTCTGCAATTTGTTACAGTCCTTAGAGACTTTAGAAACAAGTTACGATTTTAAAATTTCCTCAACAAAATATCTCAACAACCCAAATAAATTATGAGTTAATGCTCGATTTGAATTTTTGGCTTTGTTGAAATGTCATTCTTCTCTCCTCCACGTGTGCACTGATGACTATGAAGGCGATGCTCCTGCATCATACTCCTCTGGTTAAAAAATTTCATGGACTCCTGTCCATGAGCTCCTGCACTATCGTTCGATGCTTCAAAATTTCAGGTTTTGTGACCCAACTTGCATCTTCCCTTGGATGATATTTCCACTTCACTAAGTACTCAGGATATGTTTTCCTCCTGGTTTTCCTTCCATCCCTTTGTTCAATTATTTTCTCCATCTGAAGTATTTCTATTGTGGGCAACTTCTCTTCCCACTGAATCTCTTTCTGATCATCTACCTCTCCTTCTTCATTCCTCTGGTAAGGATATAGGTCTGCAACATTGAATATCTGTGATATCCCAATGTTGTCCGACAACTCAATCTCATAAGCACTGGCTACGGATTTTCTGAGAATTCTGCATGGCCCAATCTTTTTCATCTTCATTTTTTTGTACATTCCCCTTGGGACTCTCTCTTTTCTCAAAAGAGATAAAACTTCATCCCCAACTTCAAATTGAATTTCTCTTCTTCTCTGGTCAACTTTGCTCTTTTATTTCTAATTGTTGTCCTGTAGCTGCTCTCTGACTCTGTCATGGAGCTTTTGCATTTCTATTGCAAAATCCTCTTCTCCAACGCTTTTGAACTCATCTTGGCTCAAATATCTTAATTCGGCAATCCCTCTTGGTTGTATAACATACACAATTTCGAATGGACTCTTCCCTGTTCTACTGTTAACTAAATTGTTGAATGAAAATTCTGCCTGTGCCAGAATTTGATCCCATTGTCTTCCTTGCTCAGTGACTACACTCCTCAGTAGGTTTCCCTATGTTTACTACTTCAATTTGTCCATCTGTCTGAGGGTGATATGCTGAACTAAAGGATAAGTTTATCCCCAGTCTTTTCCATAGAGTCCTCCAAAATTGTCCCATAAATTTGGTGTCCCTGTCTGAAACTATGCTCCTCAGCAATCCATGTAGTCTCACTACTTCTCTGAAAAACAAATTGGCAATGTGTGTGGCACCACTTGTCTTCTGGCATGGTATGAAATGTGCCATTTTCGAGAATCTGTCCACCACAAGAAATATGGAATTGCTTCCTCTCTGAGTTCTAGGCAATCCCAAAAAAAAAATCATGCTGATTTCATCCCACAGCCTCTTTGGAATTGGCAATGGCTTATACAAACCAATATTCTATTGTCTTCCCTTTGCATACTGACAAACTATGCATTTGTTCACAAACTTCTTCACTTATTCTCTCATGCTCGGCCAATAATACGAATTTCTCAATTGTGCAAACGTCTTGTCGTGACCAAAGTGTCCAGCTAAACCTCCACTGTGTTTTTATTTCAGTAGGTTGTCTCTCATTGAGAACTTTGGAATACATAATTGCCTCCCCTTGAACATTAATCCATCCTGAATTAAATATTCAGTCCATGGGCTTTTGTCTCCCAACAAAGGATTCTTGCATGCCTCATACGCTCCCTTGAAATCTGCATCTTCTGTATACATCTCCTTGTGGTGTTCGAACCCCAATGTCTCCACTTGGAATTCTTGTAAAAATCAAACTTCTTCTTCTCAAATCATCTGCAACTTTGTTAGCAGTTCCAACAATGTGTTTAATAACAAAAGTAAAATTATGCATGAATTCTACCCATTTTTCATGTTTTTGATTCAACTTTTCTTGCCTAGTAATAAATTGCAAAGCATGATTATCACTATACAAGACAAATTCTTTAAGAATTAAATAATGTCTCCATTTTTTTAAAGCTTGAATCACTGCATAAAATTCCTTGTCACACGTGGAATATTTTTTCTTGGCGTCATTTAGTTTCTCACTGAAATAAGCAACTGGCTTATTGTCCTGGCTCAAGACTGCTCCAATAGCTAATCCACTTGCGTCACATCTCACCTGAAATGTTTTTCCAAAATCTGGTAAGACCAGAATTGGCTACTCTGTGATCTTCTCTTTCAACACTTTGAAACCTTTTTCAGCTTCCTCTGTCCAACTAAAGGACTTGTGTTTCTTATTCACAGTATTCAACATGGGTGCACATATGCCACTAAAATTTCTGATAAATTTCCTATAAAAACTTGCTAACCCATGAAAAATTCGTACTTCAAATAGGTTGCTTGGTGATGGCCATTCTCTAATTGCTCCCACCTTCTCTGGGTCCATCTTCAATTCATTCGAAGAGATTACGAATCCCAAATATATGAGCTCCTTCTTCATAAAAGAACATTTCTTCAAATTTATCAGCAATTGCTCTCGCTGTAACCTTTCCATCACTGCAGTTAAATGTCTTAAGTGTTCTCCTTTTGTTTTTCTAAATATTAGTATGTCATCTAGATATACTATGACAAATTTTAAAATGAAGTCTTTCAGCACTTCATTCATCAGTCTCATGAATGTGCTTGGTGAATTTGTCAACCCAAACGGCATGACCAACCATTCAAATAATCCTTCATTCATCTTGAATGTTGTTTTCCATTCATCTCCTTCTCTCACTCTTATTTGATGGTATCCACTCTTCAATTCTATCTTGGAAAAATAGCTTGCACCACTCAGGCAGTCCATCAAATCATCCATCCTTGGTAAATGAAATTTGTACCTAATGGTTATCTTGTTGATGGCTTGAGAATCTGTGCACATTCTCCATCCTCCATCTTTCTTTGGGATTAATACAGTCAGTACTGCACATGGGCTTAGGCTTTCCCTGACTAACCCTTTATCCAACAACTCCTGGACTTGATTCTTGACTTCCTCATTCTCTCTAGGTGTCAACCTATAAGCTTCTTTGTTCGGAAAACTAGCTCTTGGAATAAGGTCAATGTGATGGCTTATGCTCCTGATGGGTGGTAATGAGTGTGGTAACTCATCTACAACTATATCAGCAAAGTTCTCTAATAGCTCTTGGATTTCTATAGGTAAATCTTCTACATAAGTATTTGTAAGGATCACTCTGGGATTCCTCACAACAACAAACTACATCTCTCTCTCTTCCTTGACTTCCTTTAAGAGATCCTTCCCACTCATGAGAAGTATGCTTGAACTAGCTTCTGCCTTCTCCTTGTCTACTATGGGTAACAACATATGTGTCCTACCATTCTTTTCTAGGGTATAGGTATTCTTCCTCCCATCATGAATAACCTTTCAGTCATATTGCCACGGTCTTCCCAATAAAATATGACAGACATCCATAGGGATTACATCACACAATATTTCATCTTTGTAACCTCCTATTTTAAACTCAACTTGGCATTGTTGACTTACCATGACTTGATGTCCTTTCTCTAGCCAAGATACTTTGTGTGGCCTTGGATGTGCAGTTGTATTAAACTCCATATTTTCCACCATCTATGGGGATACTAGATTATCCATGCTCCCACTGTCTATGATCACCTTGCAAACCCTGTCTTTCGCCTTGCAAGCAGTTCTGAACAGGCTTGTTCGTTGAACTGGTTCTTTTGGTTCCTTCTCTGGTTTGAGAAGAACTTTCCTCATCATGAGGTTTCTTCCTCCTTCTGCGGCCTCTGCTTCCACATGCTTCTCTGCTTCGGCAATGTGTGCTTCTCTTCCTTCTCTTTTTTTGTTGGGACATTCCCAAGATTTGTGCCCTTCCTTTCCATAGGTATAGCATTTAACTATGCCTCCTCTGGCTCTTCCTCTTCCTCTACCTTTGTGAAAAGAACTTCATCCACCATGTTGTCCTTCTTTAGAGCTTATGCCCTTCTCTTGGTGGCTATGTTTCTTATCAACTTTCGGCTTTGAATTTTGTAACTTCTCCCTATTGGTTCCTTTGCCTCGACTTGAATTTTCGCCTCTGCTTCGTTGACTTTGCCTCCTAGCTAATTTTTCCTCAGCTTTCAAGGTTGGTTGATAAGCATCCTCGACTACACTAACATACATCATGTTGATCTCTTCTTGGATTTCATATCTCAACCCATTGATATATCTGGTTGTCTTTTCATCTTCATTCTCCTTCTATCCATCCCTGATGTTCAGTCTGTAGAACTCTTTAGTGTACTCCTTCACTGATAAACCTCTCTGTTTCAGGTTCTGTAACCTCCTGTAAATATTGATCTGGTAATCCTTTGGGATAAATTTAGCTTTCATCTTAGCTACCATCCTATCCTAGCTTTTAATTTTTTGTTTACCGTTTCTTCTGCGTTCGTCTTGCAGGTCATCCCACTATAATGCTGCGTGACACTTCAATATCGTCACTGCATGCTTCACCATTTTGTCCTCTTTGATATCTTCATAATCTAAGTGCTTATCCATGGCATGTATCCAATCTATCAATTCTTCAACTTCTAGATTACCTTCGTACATAGGTACTTCTATCCTTGCTCTGGCCCCAATCTTTGAAACACCTTTTATCAAGCGGTCTTATGAAGCATCCTCTACCACATTTTTGCCAGCTTTGACCTCTTCTTCACTCTCATCTTCACTGACATCTCCAGTATCTGGTGCCCTTATCGATGCCATTTCCATGGCATCCAACCTCATTTTGAGTCGCCTCATTTCTTCTTACATCTCTGCGTTTTCTCTGCGCCTTCTTGGTGGCATGACTTCACTGCGTCACCTCCCAATAGAGTAAAATTCCCACGAAGGATACCAACCTTCCTCTCTTATTATTTTATCTGTTGTTCTACAAACAAACTTAAAATATTTTTCTTTGGCTCTGATACCACCTGATGCAAACCCCCTACCCCAGTGGGGTCCACGACCTCCTGGTCACTGGATCATCCTCTAACTCCGAGCTGGAACAGCTCTTTCGGGTCCTCACTAGAACCTTGTAAATCATATCCATGGGTCCTCTTGTTTAGAACTGATGTGTGAAGACTCCGACATCAAGCGCGAGCTCCCCCTTCATGTGATCGTCCTTATGACCATGGCCTTACCCATAAGGTGTGTTTCACATTTCGTGATTTGAGATTTCTCGAGGGAGAAATCCTTGTCTCTTCAACCACCGAATGCCAAAATGAGATTAACGATGATTAGCCTGTGCTTAAATCGCGGTCCATGCAACCGTTTGTCGTGACCTTGCGCTAAACCAAAAAGAACTTTTTGTAGATCAGGACTTCTACAGTCAAGCATCCCTTTCTTTTTAAACTTGAATCCTCGAATCCCGATTGGGGGTTCTAGCTAAGTGCTAGCCCTCTTCCCTTACTCCTCTTCCATACGACCACTATGTCGTGACCATGGCCTACACCCAAGGGGTGTTTTGGATTTCGCAACTCGAGGAGTCACGGTGCAAAGAACTTCTCTTACCCTTTCAATCCCTAACCTCTGATGAGATTAAGGTTCTCATCTCCTACCTCACGTGACCACGCCCCGCGGCCATGCATCTACACCAAAAGGGCTATTAGATTTCGCGGTTCGAAAAACCAGCAAACATGCTCTCCTACCTCTTGACTCTCGAAGTTTAGAACTCCTAAAGGAACCAACATTCTTTTAACACCTCCCTTAGTGGATCACCATATGACTCGGTCCCATGACCTAGGGTCAAACCTTAAGCGCGT
>ML796659.1:536267-547757 GCA_009831015.1 Picea engelmannii
TTATGTTTTTATTTTGGTTCTTTTCATTTTGCTTGATTTTGATTTTTTTTCTGAATAATTATGTCTGAGTCACCATTTCATTTGCGGAAGGGAATCAAAATTCTCATTCGTTAGAAATAGTTGATAACTTCCTAGGCACCTGAGAAGGAAGTGCTAAAACTCAAATCAACAAAACTAAGTTTCTGTTCAAATCAATGTTTTTGGTTTCTCAATGAAATTACAAGAAGACACAATTATCATTAACAAACTTCTAACATTGCCCCTGTTTTAAGGGAAAAAAATCAACTCTACCTTCCCATACTCGAGATGGTTTCCTAACAGAAAATCTAAATGTCCAAATCATGATGAAGGTTATCAAAACAGGAGAATAATTTTTAAATGATCAAAATCTTCATTCCAAATTGTGAGATTTCCAGTATCACCCTGCCCTCTTGAACATCATGAAGTTCTGGAAATTATAAACAAATTCTAGAGGATTGAAAGCACTGTAATGTGTGGGAAATTTTTGTAAACCCATCGAGACGTTGAATGGGTCTACCAGCAGTGGGTAAATGCATACATGATACCAAGGCAATTTCGTTGAGGTATTGAACAGGCCTGCTAGCAACGAAGTAATGTTGGGTTTAAGAATATCCTCGGGTATGTATTTTAATTGATCAAGTGTGAAGATGTTATTTATCATGAGTGGACGACTCTTGGACAGGATAGAGGTACTAGATTGGGTTAAATGACATCCCTGTCGAGGCTATGGATGCCTGCTGGTAGCAGTGGACCTGTCAACAATATCGAAGTCATATGTATAAACATCGCTATGCTTGTGATCGAAATAAGATACCAGATTACATTATCATATAGAAATACATCCAATGCTAAAATGCGTTATTTTCTAATTTTTAATTGGAATGCTTGATCTATTCTTAACTATTTCTAAAAAATTATTTCATCTGAGCCCCTAACATAAATTTTCTGGTGATGCAGAGATAATTGCTTCACCCAGCGTGTCGCCATTGTTGGTAGCCATCAATTATTTTCGATTCTTATCATAATCAAAGTCCCCACAAAGAGATTATATCTTTCTGTAGCTTCCATCACCTTCCATTTGTAAATTCTTATGCTTCTGAGTTTCGAGGCGATGATTGGGTTAAACTTATCTTATTTCATTTTTCGTTTATTTTGTTTTAAATTCATGACTGTAAGCATGAATTTAAATAAAAAAACTTGGTTTGGGTTTCATATCTTCTACCTTGGAAATGTTTCTTTGAAGGCACCCATATATGGCTAACTCTCGAGTCTTTTGAACTTATTGATTGATCCACTATCAAAATCTTTGTGTATTATGGATATCGTGACTTCATTGGTTCTATAGTTGATTGATTGGATTAACTTGTGAAATGTTTGAATGCAATAAAATGTTGGTTTAACATTTGATATAGTTATCATGAGATCAATAGTCATATCAACACTCATATCGCTTGGTACAGGCATGATGTACCTGCGTTTTCGATCCACTTTGTTGTCCTGAGTATTAATGAGATCATTCATTATGCGAATTGAGGTTTTGTACAGTTGGAGGGTTTGGTATTCATCGTGGGTAATGGCTCGTAGTTTTACGATCCCTCTGGTTTTTCATTTTCCCCAACTCTTCTTTCCAAGTTATGACAATCCCCAAACTTTGCATTTTTCATGATATTACATTTCGCACATACCCCTCTCCGCTCCTTGTCTTCTAGAAGCCTAAACCTACCACGTGAGATATCCATTGTATCCTTTTCACATTGGAAATGGAACCTGTGGTTCGTATCAAACTTAACAGTTTCCAAGCTCTCCTTTCTCATGATAACGCCATAGAATACTTGAAGGCTCATCGATGGGATGTATTCCTCAAGAAATTTAAAGGATACAACCTCTCGGTTGCACAAGCCTTTGCACAGAATTTTGAGGGTTTTAGGGCCAAGGTCGGGGATGTACAGTTGGAAATAACATAAGATTTCATAAGCAGGGTGATAGGACTCCCATTGAAAGGAGAAAAGTGGTTTAAGAATGCTAAAATGGAGGATGTTCCATGGATTTTATTCATGGTTTCCCGAAAATCCACTTGTTTTCCAAAAGGTATTCCCATTACTTTTCTCAAACCTAGATGGCATAGTCTCATTTTAATTTCGAAACAGTTTATCACATGTGAAGGTCGGTATGGGTTGGTTTTTCTGTACCACATTTGGTTTCTTATGTTATTCATGGGGTTTGAATTGAACATGCCTTTATGCCTATTAATGAGCCTTTACAAAATCTATAAATGCTATAAGTGAAAGAGCATGAGTTCTCTCTCGAGTCTGTTTCACCATGAGCTCATTAACATCCTGTTGGTTTCTCACCTGTTGCGAATCAGTGACAATTGGGAGAGTTTTCTTAGCCGAAATGGCTTCACCCAGGTCGACGATAAAGTCATCCCTCATCTAATTGTAAAATCTAATTTGGACAGACTAGTGACCGAAATCCAGGCCTTCAATTCACTTGATGGCTCTGAAGTTAATGAACCAGCTTCTATTGTTGATGAAACCATTGTGGATAAGAAATTTCCATGTATGTTTTCACCCAAGAAATATTTGGAACATGTACTTGGCGAATTAAAAGGGAAATATCACCCTGTGCCTATGAAAAAATCTAATTTGAACAATAATGATAAACCTGTTGTGAAGAAATTTTGTAAAGGAAAGAAACAATAGAGCTTGGATTTAAATTTTAGGAATAAGAAGTCTGTTCGATTGATTTCTAGGAACTTAAGAAATAGAAAAAATGATAATCTGAGCTCGATCCCTACTATCGAGATCGATGATCAATGTTCAGATCAAGAGATAAATGATTTATTGGCTCAGGAAAATTCAGACAACCTATGTCTTGTGGAAGAAAATACTACCCAGGTTGAAAAATATGACTTCGTGACTAGATTACCCCCGTGTCTCAAAGGCAAAGAAGGTTTTACAGGTATTAGTCACGACCTGGAACAAGTCACAGGTAAAAATGAAGTACTCGTTGTCGACTGTATTCCTCGTCGGTCTGTCATTGCCCCAGTGCACTGTGATAGTTGCCTAGATTGGATAGAGTGTTTTTATGGAGATATTCCACTCTTACAGGCTCGAGTAAAATGCCTGGGTGCTCAGAATGCTCTATTGGAATGAGAGAATCATGACTTGAAGGCACACACAAAGAGGGAAAATAAAATATTCAAGAGGTCCGGGAATATAATCATTAAAAATATAACCAGTTTCAAAGCCATCATAAATTCGGAAATGTCAGATCCTTCATTTTCTAATTTATGATGGTAAAAACAATTTTATTTTGTTTTATTCCATTCTGTTATGAAAAATCAAAATAGGTAGATTTAATTTTGATTTATTTTGCTAATAATAAGACTAGCTATAGAATCTATGATTCTGTAGCCAGTCTATTTTCGAGTTATAGTTTGCATTGTTTCTTAATATCAAATTTGTTTTTCTATCTACAAGAAATTGTTGATCATGATGTTGAATACATGGAGCAAACACCTCGGGTCATACATTCTATTATTCAGTAGTTTCTATCTTTTATGTTTATAAAACTTTGGTTTATTTTTGACAAACCAACTCATGCATGAGGGGTTTGTAGTTTCACTATTTTGTAATATTATCTAATTTTTGTGGATTCAACTCTATCTTGTATGATAAGAGCATTTGAATCCTGAACTAGTTTAAATACGGGTCACTCTTAGTAACAAAGGATCTTTGGTTTGGACACATTATGGACATATGACTTTCAAGACTGATATGGAGAAGTTGTTCACTCCTTCGATTTAGACCAGCATGGCGCTTACCCATTATGTTTTTCCTTTATCTTATGAAATCTTATTACGTTTATACAGCTTTAGTTTGATCATCGTATGATATTTCATATTATTCAAAACTTTAATTATGTCTGTAATTTGTTGTTCTATATTACATCTGTGATCAATATTTCATTTAAATATCGTTGATTTATGTTGGATATTGAATGATGTATTACATGAATTCTTTGTATTAAGTTTCTTTTATTATAAGTGTTCATCATTACAAGACCACCATATCTATAATATGTTTATCGGTCTGCTTTTATATTCCAGCTCCAAAACACCTATGAGTTTGTTTTGGGAGTATTAGCACCATCCCGTTACAGGTTTTCCTCATAAGCAGGATAGCTATGAGCTTGAATTGCACCAGGACATAAACTCATTTTAGTTGATTAATTACAGGTTAGTTTACTCGTTGTTTTGTTCTTTAGTTAGCTTATTTGTCAATGAAATAAGAATAGCTTAAATTAGCTTTGACTGTTAATATGTTCTTACTTCAATTGTGTTTGATTAGTATTCTTTAGTTCTTTAGGTTTCAAATATTAAACACAAAACATAAAATGTATGTGCTTTATTTATCTACTTCATAAACACATTCAAAAATTATATATTTCGCAAGATATCCAGTAAATCTTGCAAGTTGTATATACTTTGTTTGTAACCATATGCACATATCCATATTTCTATTTTTACGTTCATAAATTATTAAATTTATATCTTTGGTATCATAGCTTCATAGATTACTTCCATTTCTTTTATTTTTAGGACTTTAGTTGGCCAACGAAGCCATTAAACCCATCAAGTCATTTCATTCCAAACGGCTTGGGTTATTTAGACAACCTCGGTCCAGATTTGACCTTCCAGTTGACGGTGTGTCACTTATGCCCATCAACATATGCTTCCACTGTAAGGCTCAATGAAGTATATAAAACTCTTGTTGTGAGAGAAATCCTTGGAAAGGAAAGATGGATCACTCGAGGGACTGTATAGCAGAGAAGGGGATACCTGAACCTGGGCCTAGAGGGTGAGTGACCGCAAGGAAGAAGGGAATTTGATAGTTCTCATGCACTATTGATTGGGATTGTGCACACAATGGGTATGTCCAGGAAAAAAAATGAACCAATTTAACAATACAACCATGTGGATGAAAATCAACAAAGTGCACAAATGAGTATTGTGCTAGATTATGAAATTTTCATCTTGAATTTTGAACAATAATAAGATGCTTTCACATGAAATTGTGATTAATATGCTTGTTTTCCAAAATTATTGAAGTCAGGTGACGAAAGACCAAGGGCCTGGAAAGGACCTGACCAATAAAGAGGATCAAGATTTTGGAAGCAGCTGAATGACAAAGGCATGACAAGTGTTATTGAGACAGAACACTGACGACAATGTTCCTTTTAACGGGGAGGGGATTGTAACACCCCAGCTTCCTCAAGCTTCTAATTAATCATTAATTATGATCACCATGCTATGGCATGGGAACAATGTAAATGTATTGTAGTTTATGTTTCCAATAACTGACTGTGGGGGTGAAGCCTTGAAGTACTAGCCATGATATCACTAGAGGAAAGAGTGAGGAAAAAATAGAGAGGGTTCATTATGTGAAAATGACCCAAATTCTCCTTGTTGAAATAATAAGCCTTATCCTGATCCCAAGGAAAAATCAGTTAATGAAAGAAGGATTGGTAGTTGAGAAATCAACTACCCCCATGAATGGAAGCATGGAGATTCTTGCTGAGGAGACAGAAGATCGTCAGCCTGAAATACCACAGAGTGAAATTTTCTTGTAGGCCCAGACTGACCCAAGTTTCTTCTGAGAGAAGGAACATGATAGGTCGAGAACCTTCCCGGGGAGGACAAAGACGTGCAATAATACACATGAAGGAAGACAAGAAGGAGACACCAGGGAGGGAGGTGTGACCCGGATACACAGAGAGAAAGAGGAAGAGCACCTGAGGCTCTCTATCTGAGAAGAAGAACGGGAAGATTAATATGTTATGATTACTAGAGAGAACAAGAGAAAGGATCTCTGAGAATTTGCAGAAAACAAGACCTGAGTAGAAGTTCACGATCTTTATGTTGAGGGAGAATCTGATAAACCTCGCAGAGGTCGTGACAAAGAAAAAACCTCTGATAAATTGAAAATTTCCCTAGTGATATCATGGCTTGGCAGGGGGGTGGCTAGAGTGCTAAGAATGAATTCCTATGAGCCTACGGTTGGGTGGAAAGGTGAACATCCACAGTCATTTAGTTGGTGATCGACTGTAATAGATAAGTATTTCATTTACCCTATGCACTTGAATTGAAATGCATGAATTGAATGTCTGTAATTGTGATTAATTATGCCTTGCGTGAAATTAATGGTAACAATGCTTACTGTTCTTCTGTAAACTGTTACATTTGAATGGTTGTAAGGTGACAAGTTTTTCCTCTAGGATGGTTGGAAAATCCTCAAGGTTTTTTCCCAAGGATCAACCTCACAGTTCTAGATTCGGGGCAAACTCTACGGGACTGCTCCAGTCCCGTCGATCCCTTGAAAATACCTTTCCCTATTTTAGAAATTAAGTTTTACGAATGGAGGGTGCTTCAAACCAGTCGTCCAAGTAGTCATTGTCTCGTGCTCACATCCTTACCAAAATTTCAGTTGAGAGATAAGGGTGTATCCCTCGAAACTTATCAAAAAATTCATATGACCAGGACCATGGAACCCAGTGCTATGCCTAACAGGAGCTAAGCCTTATGAGCTTCGGGGCCTCAGGGGTTCGAAGCTTCGGGATGTTGGATTCTTGATAGCATCTATATTTCACCGAAGGTTACCTATCAAACTGGTAACTTGATGGATGACTAGAGGCTCAAGGTCAATTACCTATAATTGTTGGATTTGTCCCCTTGCTAAACCCCAATCATCTTCTCGATCACGAAGTAACGCAAGCCGTAGACATGAGGATATTCAGGATCTCCCTTGATGGTTGGATCTACATCGTTGTTATTCTGGAATTGACCACTTTGAGAGAACAAAGGTGTTATAACACCAAAACCCCCAAATGTCGAAGTCGCAAAGTAATGTGGGTTGTCGATCTAAGGATCCTTCGAGATCCATCTCTACCATTTGATTATGGGGACGTGTGTATCATGTCAAGAGCATGTGGGGGTCCACATATCTAGAAATGGTGATGCCATGAGTGGCGGCCTCATGGCATAGTAAAGAGACGTCAAGTGACTTGAGGCATGTGCCAAACATCTTTCCAGTGTGTTTCAGGTTGATAGGTGTCCCTCTAGGAGTGGCCTAACACTAAGACCTAGGGACCTTTGAGCTAGAGTTGTGAGTCATTGATCTAGAGAGACCATTGAGAACCTCTCCCAACCATCTGGTCAACTAGTGGAAGGATTAACATTTAGCACTTCGACGAAGTTCTACTCCAGAAGAAAGGGAGTGCTAAATGGGTGGAACCCCCGAACGTTGAACTCACAAAGTGACGAGAACTTTTTATTCGAGGATGCGTCAGGATCCATCCTAACCGTTGGATATAGACCGTGGTCAACCTGATGTTGACCACTCCAGGAGAAAAAAGGAAATTACACATCCAAACCCCGAACATCGAAGTCATGAAGAAACGAAGGTCGTGGATCTCAGGATCTATGTGGGCCTATCTCGACCATGGGATAAAACGTATTGGGAGGTCGCCGATAGGAGTTTGAACTTCAGGGCTTAGGCATATTTCGCAAGTAGGGATTGTAGAGGCTTATGAAGGTTTTCCGTCTCAAGTGACGTGGCACGTTGATGTCACCTAGGGTGACATGGACCCATGTTTGACATGCCATGTGTCACCTTGATTCATGCTTTTTAAAAGGCTCATATTCCAATTGGAATGTGACACATGTCTTCCATTAATAGGGACATGTGTCATCTCCACCTTTTTTCTACTTGTCACCCCTTGGGATGCGGTTGTTTTACCTAATGGCTAACGAGACCTCAGGAGTTCGAAAATCCAGGAGACTTAGGGTGTTAGAACGTATGCTCCAAAAGGGTCAAAGGTCGGAGCTATGTGACAGGACCTCAGAAGTTTGGGAGTTTATAACTCTGAGAGGTTTAGGATGTTAGAATGTATGCTACAAAATGACTGAAGGTTGGAGCTACGTGGCAGGACCTCAGGAGTTTATTATTTTTGCATGTATGTTCATCACAACACGATGAGGGACCTCACCGAAGGCTAGAGCCACATGGCAGGATTCTAGGACTTCGGGACTCCAGGAATAGTTCAGACATGGATAGGAAGGATGAAGGGCTAAAGACCTAGTGATCGCGAAGGTGCGGGAACACCCCCTGTAACTGCCTCTCCAGTGGCCATGTCATCGCTAAGTGATGACAACCATGGTCAAGTACGTGCTAGATGGAATGGTATGAATGGGATGAACTCATGTGGGTGCCACGTGGCCTTTGACCAATGATGACTGAAGAGCTTCGGAAGGGCATAACTTCTTATTGAGAGCTCATATTTTAGCATGGTAATAGTCGTTGGAAAGCTCCTAACGAGAAAAAGGTGATGGAAATATCGGGGAGAGGATTCAAGATGATGGAGGAAAGAGAAATTTTGATGCCCCATCCCTTAAAAATGTACTTAAGGGGTTAGGTGTCTTACATGACAATACATAAATTGAAAATAGTTCACAATACATAGATTACATATAATAGATTGTTTTTCCTCCAAAATGCATATGAGCACTTCTTCTCATTAAAATATTAGAAATAGTTGTAAAAAAATACAAGAAAGGAGGATCTCTTATCGAAATTGTTCTCTTGTGAATATCTAGCTAATGAGTTGCAATTATTTTTTGTCATTTATTTGCTTCTCATTGGAAATTACAATTCTTGGACTTTCTAATTTGTCTTTTTCCACTTTGTACATTGTAGATTACAATTTAAGAAAAATGTTAGGCATATCCCTCAACTTTGTCCTTCATATATGTAATCCATAATTCATGATATGTATCAATCCTAATTACTCTTCTAAAGAGTAGGTCTTGTAATGTAATATAATAGATGGTTGAATCTTGAGACAAGGTTTCCATGTCATTCTTTAATGTTACTAATAAATAATTAATAAAATTATTATATTTGAAAGATATGGCAATGTGTTCCTTGAGCATGGCTTGTGTAAATTGTTGAGCCATCCCAATTGATATTAATGGTAGGTCTCGATTTAGAAAATTGGGGTTTGAAACCTTACTTATCCATTTTGAGGCATCAATTGACATTTTTTAGGGTCTAAACTTTCTCTTATTTAGCTTATTCACCTTGACGTTATTCTACATATCGAGACCTTTCCAATGGTGAAAAAATAGCATCAATCAAATCTCGTATGAAAACGTTATGTCTCTTTCATGTTGACCTACAGTGTTGACCGTCATGGTACGAGTGGGTGCCACATCCTCCCCTATTACTCATGCATATGCAACTAGCCACATATGGAATTTCAATAATATTCTAGAAGGTCCAAAACCTTATCACAATTGAGGTTTGAGGAAGTCAAAAACCCTACTGTTAGATGGATGATGTAAAATACCAGGAAACTAAGAGGAGAAGGGGTTCCATTCTTTAACATTGTATTTGTTCCATAGTTGAGAAGAACACCTTGGAGTGGTATTTTGAGAGCATAATAGGGGAGGAGATATTTTGTAGTAACCATATAGGCCACAACATCAAAGGAAACTCCACAGAGAGTGCATCTTTGTTTGTACTTGCATTTGAAGAAAAGAGAGTAGAGTGACCTCACCTTCTAGCTAGGTTTTCTCTCATATTAGGTTTCCTAGGTTATATCTTGTGTTAATTTTTGGATGGTTTGTGATTATTTATTTATGTTATCTATTTTTTGCATTTAATCTATTTTATACATTTCAAATAGAAAATGAGTAATTAAAGAATATAAGATCTAAAGGAAAGTAACCTTCACAGTGAAGATTTTAGTATTTATCAGATCTATTGTGATGAATTTCCTAGTGGAATATACATATCCATGACACTTTACAAATCACCCAGCGATTATTCTTGAATGCAAAATGGCTTCAAGTTCTGCAACAACCTTTTTAGTTGGACATACATGGTTTTGAAAGTTCCTTTGTTATGACTAAGATTTACTTATGAGAAGTGTTGTATTGCATTTCAAAAAGACTTGTCTTTTGACCCTTTTTGACACTTTTCAAAAACATTATTTTCATGGGAAAACTTAAAAATGACTTCTTAACACTTTGCCAATTCATGCATTGTATCAGTTCATTTCAAAAAACATATAGTTTGACCTTTTTCTGTTCTTTTCTAAGAACTATGTTTCTATCAGTGAAATTGAAAAAAGGCTCCAAGGCACTTTTTCAATTTGTCCATTGTATCAACACATTTCAAAAAACTTTTCTTTTGACCTTTTTCGATTCTTCTCGAAAACCCTAGTTTTCATAGGAAAATTTCAAAAAGGAATCTTATGTGCTTTTTCAATTCATGAATTGTATTGGCACATTTCAAAAAAATTATCTTTTGACCTCATTCATAACTTGTCCAAAAACTTCGCTTTCATGAGTCCACTTCAAAACAACATGTTTGGCGCTTTCCACAAAATGTTGATTTCCAAACTTTGAAATTTCTCCATCTATGCTTTGTCAAAAACTTTTTTTTTTCATTGACACTTTAGAAAAGACTTAAGTACCATCGATGCTTACCAAAAAACTTGATGACAATCAACATTTTCAAAAAAAATTAAGTGCATCAACAAACTTTGAAAAAGTGTTAATTTTTACTGTTCCAAATGATTTGTGTATTGTTTTAACAAATTTCAAGTCCTTTCATACTACTTCTTTCACACTTATAAAAAAATAAATACACTCATACACAAACTTTGAAAAAGTGTTATTTTTTACGGTTGCAAATGATTTGTGTATTGTTTTAACAAATTTCAAGTCCTTTCATACTACTTCTTTCACACTTATAAAAAAATAAATACACTCATACACTCCTCAAGTTTCTAACCAACAACAAAGTAACCCTAACCCTACCTAGACATATACTTATAACATGACTAATACAATGACCAATTTTTTAACCAACAACAAAGTAACCATAACCCTATCCAACCAGGTACTTGTAACAAAGCTACTATTTATTTTATCTTTTATACATGTCTAAACCATCCATCATAGGATGCTCAAAGGACTGGTTAGATTTATATAGATTTCTAAATTCTAAGGACAACACATATAATCTTTCTTGACTTTACTAAGCAAAAAATATATTTATTTATCGATAGCATTGTTAAATTTTGCCACTTGTGCTACCTTAACCCTATCAAGGTTCTGTTTTATACACTCGTCCATCCCTTCACAGAGGACACCCGTCTATGCTACGAAGACAGATTCTATCATTGCACAAAGGACACTCGTCTATGAACTGCCATGTAATAAAACTAAGTGTTTGTAGCTGTAACCATCTTTCTGCATTTTCTAAATCATGCATATCAAAAAACATACATTCATTTTGCATCATGGATAAGGCAAAAACTTGACGGAATTTCAAACTACGAGGATCAGTTCACTTTTTATAAATGTGAAAGAAGTGAGTGTTTTTTCATGTTAGAAGAATG
>ML796659.1:571309-582557 GCA_009831015.1 Picea engelmannii
GCCCAAGGACAAGATGTCCAGAAACTCAATTTCTATCTGGATGTATTTATGCAGACTGTCGCAGTTATTGAGCACCAGATTTTTCACAGAATCTTTGATACCCATATTGGTGCGCACGGTATGGAAGATATTTGTGAACTCTATCATTGTTTGGTCCATTTCCTGCCGCAGTGTGTTCCATCTTGTATATAGGTTCTCATAACTTCCAACAGAGTATTTTTGTTCCTTAATATAATCCATGAAGGACTCCCAGGTGAGTGCAACTGTAAATAATGAGGGTTCCTCTGTTGCCTTTTTCTCACATAAAGTATCCCACCAATTTTTGACATGGGGGACGGCTTTGAGGAGCGCAAATGTAATATTTTCTCTATTGGAAAAGTTATGAACATAAAAATAGCCTTCTAGTAGATTCAACCATTTGTCTACAACATCTGCATTTATCTGAACTTTAAATATAGGAATATCAAAGTTGATATGTACCTTGAAAGGGGCGATGCCTCTGCTCGAGGAAGACATGTCGCCTATTGGTAGCCATCGAAGGATTTGCACAAAACTATCCATCATCTCATTCCTCTGTTGCGCGAGGGATTTCTTGAGAAAAAGTTTGAAAGTATATCATGTCCCATCATCTTTATTTTATCCCGCCATGGAAGGTCTTTTGGGCTTGCGAGAGATTTTTTTTTCAAGAGAAACAAGCTCGAGACCCAACTCTTTGTACCCTGACCTCGTCGGGGACATGCACTAAGAATGATGAGGAGAAGACCTCTCTGATACCATTGATATATATTTTATGATCCGAACGAAATGAATACAGATATATATTATGAACATAGAGATACAATGAAAAATAACAGAGATATAGTAAAAATTGGCTTCTATTCAATAAATAAATATGTTGAAACTGTAAAATGCAGACTGAAACAAGCTTGCTATAATGGTGGCAGCTTATCTCTGAGAAGAGATGTTACGGTTACACTCATTCACAAGAAAATTACTACAATGAGGCTCCAAATGCCTTTTTACATCAAACATGAATTCTAAAATCCTATACATCCAAAAACCTAACCCTAGGAGATGACACGCCAAAATACATGTGGGACCCATTGGGTTAAGTTGCTACATCAACTTCCCAGGGTCATAACTTATGCATACGATCTCTGTTTTAGGTGCACGATAGTCTGTTTGAAAGGTCTATCTGAGGACTAAACATTATGTCATCACACTTTGACTCTATGTATAGTGTGACTGTGTCGGGCCCAAAAAATGTTGTTTAGGGCCTCAAAACGGCCCGAGAAGTTTAACACCCGAAAATATAGAAACAAATTGCTAAGATGAAAACTGAAGCTACCAAGATGAAATTGTTGCATTACTGAGAGGGGGGTGAATCAGTAATGGTGCAATCAAATCCTTTTTAACCACAAAATGCAAGTGTTATATCAATGTAGCATTATCATCCAATACTTGTAGAGTAAATAAACAACGAACAAATGAGCAATCATACACATACACAGTACACCAATGTTTTTTCGTGGAAACCCAAAGTGGGAGAAAACCACATAATGTTTTTTCTTATATGTCTTTAAGAATTACATTGATTGGAAGCACCAACTTCCATTTTTTTTCAGCTGCATATGGAAGGAGACTCCAACCCCCTAGTTTCTCAGGCTACAACCCGAGGGAAGCTCCAACTCCCAAATTCTCTGGATACAACCAGAAGGAGGCTACAACTCCCCATTTTCTTTGGCTACAATCGGAAGGTGGCTACCATCACATCTCCTTACCTCATCCAACTGCCCTGACATAGAAGTAGAATGATGGAACCACTGTCACACTATCACTATGAGATATACTATTGTAAAATTGTACCAATCAACCTGTAACAACCTATACCAATAAATTGTGCCAACATGTACAATACATCAACCTGTACCTCAACTTGTACCATAAAAAAATACATCAACCATGCACCAAACCTGTATAAATAACCTATCCAAAAAACCTGTAATCAACCTATACCATAAACAATTGCATCAACCATGCACCAAATATGTACCAATCATCTATCAAATACACATAAACTATGACCCATAAATATGTACCAACATCATCAACTATACACCTCATGCATGTGCCAAGTCATCAACTACTTGTTTAAACCATGTACTCAACATGTACCTTAACCAAAATCCCTCATAAATTTCATCATCCAAATCTGATTTGTAACTCTATAATAGACCTGGTGTATATGATCACATACCTACAAACCTTCCTTATCTTTAACAACAAGAGAATAACATTTTCATCAAACTTTGCTTTAGTCTCATATGACTAATTTTAGATTAGTCAAAAACCCTAACTTGCAATAATCATAACTATGTACCTGTAATGAATAAAGACCTAAAAATGCTACACAATTTTCTTCAGGTTCTTTTATGAAATTCCTCTAGATTTTACTACTTGGAACCTCTCAGAAAAGGAGTTATAGGAAAAATGGCATACCTTTATGAATTCTACCTTATTCTATAAAGCAAAATTGTAGAGCATGCCCCGCACAAAATATTTGTTGCATGGATATGAAAATTGTACATTGAATACTACATACTGTACTCTAACCAATACATTTGGTCTTACTAAATTTGGATATGTTATGAATAATTTATGACATTTTTTCCCGAAACACTTGTTTTATACTAGTTTCAGGACTAGCCACAAATCCTATTTTCCACGATGTGTAACTCAAAAAATACAACGACCCACAAGCTGACATTTGTATCACAACTACTTGGATATGTTTCCTCAATGACCTCCCAATTTCACAGTCTGAATAATTCTAGAAAAAAGGTTATTGTGAAAATGGTGAGATGACCTTTAAATAACATACCTTAGAAAGCATCATCAAAAGAATCTATCCTCCCTTGAATTTCGGCCTTCTTTACTTCACCTTCCCTATGAATTTTGGCTTAGATATCCTTTGGCTACCTCAGTCACCTATAGATATTCAATATGCTCAAGTTTTATTAAAATGAGAGAGCCTTTCCTCTTATTTATATTGTCATGTATCTTCCTCGAGGGGTTACATTTTAACCATCTTAACCCACTTTCCTTATTTTAGGGCTAGCCCACTTCTAACCACTTGTCCACTTAGTAATTTATCCATTAACTTTATTATTCAAATAATTTATTTTGTATCCACTTTGAATTATTTTACACTCATCACTTCACTTTATTATTTAAATTACCTTCTAACCATCTTAACCTACTTTCCTTATTTTAGGGCTAACCCACTTCTAACCACTTTTCCACTTAGTAATTTATCCATTAACTTTATTATTTAAATAATTTATTTTGTGTTCACTTTGACTTATATTACACTCATCAATTTACTTTATTATTTACCTTCTAAAATCTCTTAAACCACTTTGACTACTTTGACCTTTTGGGGCTTCTAGATGACTCATGAGGGTTCTCCAACTTCACATGGCCATAACTCTCTAACTGTGAGGAGTTATGTGACGTTACACATATCAAAGGAAATGGAATGGCATGTACTAACCATATAGAATAGTATTTCCTATAAATATATCAAAACTCATACCATTATCCATCAAACAAACTTGGTTCCATTACCCAAACCTGGGTTCTTCAACTTCTCATGGCCATAACTCTCTAACCATGAGGAGTTATGTGATGTTCCACATACCACTGGAAATGGAATGAAATGTGTTATCCATATAGAATATTCTTACCTTCAAATATATTAAAACTCATACCATTATACATGAAACAACCTTGGGTCCATTACCCAAACCTTTGTGCTACCAGAATTCGCTACCAGACTTTCTCCAAGGGTTGACATCAATCACTAAGGGTTGACGTCAATCTACAATATGACTCTCCAATGGTTGACATCAATGAAAAACAAAAATTCATACCAATTGTCCATCAACCTAATCCAACTGTCCGACAAAAATTTGTATGTGATCTAGTTGAAATAGGTGGGTGGCCACCGATATTCACCCGGATCAATAAATATTATCAACCTTTGTTACCTTCATCACTACTAAACTTCCTTTTCACACTTTGAGTGATAAAACTTAAATTGTATACTCATATCCACCAGAATCCAAAGCCCCTAATGAAATCAAATTCAACTTCAACTCAGGTATATATCTAACATCCATTAATTCTCTAACAATACCATCGAACATCCTAATTCTAATACTGCCAACCCAAACTATTTTACAGGGAATACCATTTCCCATAAGAATTACACCCTCATCAACAGATTGGTAAGATGTGAACTGATTTCTATGTGATCACATGTGATGAGAGGCACCTGAATCTAACTGCCATTCTTTATGATATTGTAAACTACTAGAAATGGATAAAACTTCATCAGTCATACCCGAATTGGTTACAGACAAATTTTATTCCTTTGTAGAGTTCTCCTCATATTCTTTTCTTTTCTAGCAGTCTTTCTTGAGATGCCCTATTTTTCCACGATACCATCATTTTTCTCTAGCCTTTTTGTCTCTTGAATTAGATCGTGAAGAAATTCTTTGATTTTGATCTTTGGGACGACCTCTAATCACCATCTCCTCTAAAGTTGAGCTTTCTTGACTAGATTTTCTCCTCATATCCTCAACCAACAAATATCCCACAACAGAGTCATAATCTAAAACATTTGTTGAGCTAAAGATAATAGATGTAAATTTGTTGAACCTGAATAGAATAGATCTAGCTAGGAATTGACATACACAGTTGTAGAGAAAATATGAGAAAAGAGAAGCAGGAGAGAAAGAATGAAAGAATTCTCATTAACTAAATGAATGAATGATAATTTACACATGATATACTTTGTACAACTCAACTAATGTGCACTGGGGGAGAATCCAATGTGCCATAGTGGTGGTCTAGAGTGATCTGGACACGCACCAACAGTTACGGGAGTAAATCACCACCTAGTCAAGTCTCTCAGGCATTTACGAGAGTGAACTGCCACTTAGTCTAAGTTAACTGGTCTCTCAGTATTTAGTTAACTGACAGAAAAAAAGTGAAGTGAGGAGGATATTAGGGAATCACGAGTAGTCTGGTGATGACCCCAAGTACAATGTGCATTAGTTGGTGATGATCCCAATGATGCATGGTGATAATCCCAATGTGGCATCTAGACTCCACTCAACTGATCAAATTGAAGTGTGAATTTGAAGAGAATATTCTCCTAGAGGAATATTCTCCCTAAAATATAGGAGACTGAATAATGACTAATAAACATAGGGAAAACCTTAGGAAAAATAAATCCTAGGTGTGTGTGAAGCATCTCCAATAACCCCCCTAAACATCATTATGGTTAAAATAAAGAATGGGTCCCAGAAACGAGGCCATGTTAGGTACCCAAATACAAAATATACACTGAAATAAACAAAGAAAGAGGGAAAAACTCATGGGAAACCACCCCCCCCCCTCAAAGTAAAATGTATGTAAAAAGAAGAACTGACAGTTGTTAGGAAATGGTGTCCTTCACTCCAAGACGACTGCGTAGAGAATGAAATGTGTTCTCAGTGAAGGTCTTGGTGAAGATGTATGCATTCTATTTTGTTGAAGGAATAAAATGCAAGTCGATGATCCCCTCATTTACTAAGTCCTAGATGTATTTCATGTGGATCTCAATGTGCTTCATCCCCTGCCTCTAAAATGGATCTCTGGATAACGTCAGATTGCTCTGGTTGTCACACCAGATGATGATCAACTGATGAAATTGAATTCCCAACTTAGTGAGAAAATTTTGTGGCCACATAGCCTAAATGTTTATGTTAACTACCCCTCTATACTCTGTCTCAGCTAAAGATAAATCAATAGAATCATGCCTTTTGCTCAACCAATAAATAGGCATGGAACCAAGACTAACTGAGTAACTAGATGTGAACTTGCGATGAGGTCCAATGTAGATTATGTTGCATAGTGAATCCAAAAGGTGATGGTTCCCTGTATGTATCGAAGGATACGCTTTACAGCCTTCAAATGTAGCTCATGTGGCTCCTGCATGAACCTGGAGACTTCTCCAACTGTATATGAGAGGTCTGGTCTAGAGTGTGTGAGATACAACAAAATCCCCACTACCTATTTGTACAGTATGTTTTCAACCAATGGAGTGTCCCCTCCATCCTCAAGTTTGACTCCTGATAGGAAAGGACTAGGGGAAGTCTTCCATTCTGTCATGTGAAATCGCTCAAGGAGATCTCATGCATACTTGGCCTGAGAAATTTTGATGCTTGAAGCATCTTGACTGATCTCAAGTCCAAGGAATAAATGTAGCGAACCTATGTCCGTCATCAAGAACCTATCATAAAAAATCCTCTGACTGCAGCAATCATTGAAGTTGATCAATTGGTGATCAACAAATCATCAACATATAGAACTAGGAGTATAAGTGAATCACTCATCCTGAACATGTAAAAATTTGTGTCTAACTTAGAACCTACAAAGTTATGTGACAACAGGTATGAGTCCATCTCGGCATACCATGTCCTTAGAAATTGCTTGAGGCCATAAAGAGACTTCTTCAGTCGACAAACCAAAGATGAATCCTACATAAATCCCTAGGGATGATCCATATAGATATACTCAGAGCGATCATCGTGAAGAAATTCATTCTTCACATCCATATGATGGACTTCCCATACCTTGGCTTCCGCAATGGAAAGTTCCAAATGTATGGAATCCATCTTGTCTACTGGAGTGAAAGTCTCATCATAGTCAATGCCATGCACCTGCTGAAAGCCTTTGGAAACTAGCATGGATTTGTATCTACTAACATGTCCATCCACTGCAATGTTGGTCCTGTAGACCCATTTGCACCTGAGAATTTTCCTTCCTGGAGGAAGGGGAACTAGATCCCAATTCTAGTTCTTGAGGATGGAGTTGTACTCCTCCTGCATGGCAGATTTCCGAAATGGATTTCCAGTAGCCTCCCCATAATACTGTGGATCTAAATATTGAACCAATAAAATATTCTTGGTTAGCATCGGTTCAGTGGAAGTGAGTGAAAGAGGAGGCTCCTTGAAATTAGATCGAGTCCTCCTAGTATCAACTGGATCCCCAACAAGATCCCCTGCATCCTGAAGACTAGTCTTGGCCCACTTGGGCCTCTTCTCTAGCTCTGTATGTAAACATGGATGTGTTGACTCTGCATCTGACTGTACCAACTTTGTATCTGGATCATATAAATCCTTTGAATTAGAAATCTCATCTGAAGAAGAGTCAGCATGTGCATGGTCATCATCTCTGACAGGTGGAAGAAAAAAGTGTTTGCATGCAGCTGCTGAGGTACATGTAAGACACTTTCTTTGAATTTGACACTACGCTCAATGATGATCTGGTCTGAGGAAAGATCAATGAGTCTGTATCCCTTCACACCATCAGGGTATCCAAAAAATATACACTATGTTCTCTATGGATCAAGTTCCTTCCTCTTCTCAGAGGGAATCATGTCCCATTCATGTGAACCGAAAATACAAAAGTGGGTCACTTCCAGTTTGAGGCCACTCCAAGCCTTGTAAGGGGTCTTATCCTTGAAAAATCTATGGCGAGATTTGTTTTGGATGTAGGTTTCAAAATTAATTGCTTCAACCCATAATCTCTATGGAATTTACTTTGCATGTAGCATGCAAGATGCTATCTATTTTATAGATGTATTTTTTCGTTCAACAACTTTGTTTTGCTGCAAAGTATAGGGAACTGTGTGATGCAACTGAATCCCTTCCTCATGAAAAATATTTTGTATCTCATCGTTGACATACTCTCCTCTATTATCTATTTAAAGGACTTTGATTTTCTTTCCTGACTGTGTCTCAATAAGGGCTTTGAAATCTTTGAGGTGTTGAAAGACTTCTGATTTTTTCCTGAGAAAGAAAATCCATGTGAAGCATGAGAAATCATCAACAAAAATGAGCACATACCTTTCTTTACTAATTGATGGATGTATAAAAGGGACCATGAGGTCACTATGGATCAGATCTAAAGGAAAGGAAGCCTTATGATTCTTTCATTTTTTGAATTTCTCTTGAGGGTGTTTTCCAAGAACACACCCCTCACAAATTTCTTTAGAGAAGTGGATGTCAAGTATACCATCAACCATTCCATGCTTGCTAAGTTGTTGCATATGTATGAAATTTAAATGCCAGAACCTTTCGTGCCATATCCTACTACTTTCATCAACATGGGTAAGCAGTGATACATAATCTGGTTCAATAAATTCAGAAAATGTGTAGAGTCTAGATTGATGATTTACCTCACCGGTAGCAACCCTGGAATTGGTTTGCATGTCATAGATATCCACTAAATCAGGTGTGAATCTCTTTCCAGTGTTGGATTTATTCATCTGATACATGGAGAGAATATTGATGGAAAGTTTGGGAACATAGAGCACAATCTCAAATCTTTCGTTTGTGAGTTCAATTCTTCCTTTGTCGGTGATCTCGACTGGAGAGTTTTCTCCCATCAGAATAGGAAGACCTTTGCATGCATCCAATGAAGAATAGAATTATTTTGTGGCATCCATGTGGTTTGATGCACCTGAATCTACAATCCAAGAATCGAGAGAGGAGTTTATGGAAATCAAAGCATGACTAGACTCTTGGGATTCTGATATTTTGGCTTCTTCTTCTTGGCAACCTCAGGGATGCAATCTCCAAGGTTTTTTTGTTGAAGTATTTGGGTCATTAGATCTATCTGTTTCTGCATACATGTGGATTCTGGATGGAATCCTTTATGGCAGTAAGTGCATTTATCCCCTTTTCTTCCCTTTCCACCTTTTGATCCAGAGGCATCACTGAAGGGTTTTGAGTGCCCTTCCTTCTTTGGATTTGCATGTTCTTTCCTCTTGTGTTTTTCTTTAGATTTCTGATATTGATGACCTCTACCATCTTGCACAGTAAGTGCATGTGCCTTTGGGCCTTTGATTTTTCCTATATTGATGAGCTTTTTATGCTTTTGTGTAAGAGACTCTATAAAGGCCTCAAGAGAGGGCATCGCCTAGGTGGATCCAGAGGAGAACCTAACTGATTGAAATGCAAATACAAACACTGAGTATTTTGGACCAAGTTTGGAGAAAATGGTGAGAACCATTTGTTTCTCCTCCTTAGATTTATCAACCCCACAAGCCTTGAGTTGCGACAATAAATCCTTATATTTGGTAAAGAAATATTGGAGATTGTCGAAGGTTTCTGGATCCAATGTGAGAAATTACACCTCAAGCATGTGTCCCCTCATCTCATCTTGTTTTCCAAAAATCCCTTCCATGGTGGTCCAAGCTTCATTGGGGGTTTTACAAGAGGATATGTGAAACATGAGTTCAGGAGAAATGAGACTACAAATTGTTCGAAACACTTCATCCATTTGATTTAGATACTTGGATTTTTCTATGGCTGATGTTGGTTCTGTCTTTGTGTTCATGGTTAACCAATATAATCCTCTACCTTGAAGATGCATTATCATATTATCCTTCCATGAAAATAAATTGTACGGTGTAAGAATGAATTATTTTGGAAATTCCATTTTTCTGTTGTCTTCAATCTTCGGTGCCTGCAAAAAAAAATTGGTGTTTCTTTTACCTAGTATTCCATCGGCTCTGATACCATGTAAATGTGTTGAACCTACACAAATGATCAGGGGATCAAATTTTGCTCAATTTTCAAAGTGCTTGGAATGCGACGAAAATAGTGACATTGCGTCTGTCTCGTCTTCCTGATTCTGGCGGTATATTTACTTTGTCAAATGGACGCCGTATGAAGAAGATATCGCAATCTGTTCGCCAAGCCAAACAGGCAAAAATTTGATGCTGACTGTACCTGTCCATACAGTCCGTACGGTCTGACGTGGAAGGGCCGTATAGACCGTACGATGGTGACATGGCAGGTTGTTGATTGGTTGATGGTTGAAGAATCATGGAGCGACATGTGTCTTGTTGACAGCAAATTGTATGAGGGCACGTGGCCCAATCCATGGGCACCACGTGTCCCTCATTGGTTGGTTTATGATTGATGTGTAAAAGCTATGGTGGAGTCCACGGGGTTCGACCCCCGGAACTCTCCCAACACCTAATGACTTTGCATATACGTCCGACCAATACGCCCACAAGTCGTGACTTAACACATAACCCATTGCAATGTTTTTAAATTCATTCAAATGTGTAAATGGGTGGGGGTCGGGCCAGGGATTAGCCCCGACCCATGGTTTTGGTTAACACATATAACCGTGCTATATATATATTGGCCGACCGATTGTGCGCGGGTCAAACACATGGCCCGTGGCTTTTAAACTTTAATATAACTTTGTATTATAATGTGCGCGGGGTTTGCATTATGTGGAGCCCCCGGTCGTGGGGTTATGTATTGACATGTGCCCACGAAATAGAGCGCGGGAGTCGGTTTACACGGTTCAAACGGTTAAACCACCTTTTTATCCAAGCGTGAGGTCACATAGACATATGCCCAGGTGCCGAGGCGGTTAGGGGCTGGAGGCGCCTTAACCGTCCTACGGTTTGCACCGTTGGCGCGGTTGCGCCCGGTGCTGGGTTTTTACACTTAAAAGAGCGTGTGAGCCAGGTTCGTTCAAGGAGGGTGCGAATTGTAGAACCAGAGACAACAAGATTGGAGAAGGAGACTTCCAGGAGGCCTATATTTCTCATTTTTCGACCGATTGAGGTGCCGAAAGAGCCCAGACAGGGGTTTTGGGACACTGGGAAGCCATTGGAGCAGTCAGTTTGTCAGTTTGAGCATTGTAAGACATGTTTTTGAGCATTTTTTGAGAAATTAATAATAATGATCCAATGGAAGCTGGACCAGGAGATGTAGCCCATAAGAAGGGTGAACTCCTTTATCAATTGTTGTGCACATGTGTTTATGTTCAATGTTTATGCTGCTGTCTATGTGTATTTTTCATAAGTAATCCTTAATTTATGTGTTGCAAACTGATCCATTTGCTTTAAACACATAACATTTCACTTGCAATAAGTTTTTCAAGTTTTTCAAGTCTTCTTCAATTTTAGATCAAGTTGGTATTAGAGCATTGGTTTTGAAGACTTGATTGTTTGCAAGTTTTGTTTATGATGCTCACAAGGTTGAAACTCACAAGGGGAGAAGGTCAACTTGTGGAGCCAAGTTCTTATCCGACAAGGAGGAAGCAGTTTCATTCACCGCAAGTTGCAGAGAGACATTCACCAAGCATGGCTAGTGCAGAAGGTCATGAA
>ML796660.1:18609-76995 GCA_009831015.1 Picea engelmannii
TGAGAATATCTTTTGGAGTATTGATGGAGAGCTTCTTGAGCATTTTTGGTGTGGAACACTTGAGCATATTGAATATCTATAGGTGACTGAGGTAACCAAGGATATATAAGCCGAATTTCAGAAGGAAGGTGAAGAAAAGAGGGCCGGAATTGAAGGGAGGATAAATTCTTTTGATGATGCTTTCTAAGGTATGTTATTTATAGGTCATCTCACCATTTTCGCTATAACTTTTTTTATATAATGATTTAGACCATGAAATTGCTATTCCATTGAGAAAACATACCCAAGTATCTGTGGTAAAAAATTCAGCTTGTGGGTCGTTGTATTTTGGGAGTTACACTCCGTGGAAAATAGGGTTTCTAGCTAGTCCTGAAACTAGTCAAAAACAGGTGTTTCAGGTAAAAATGTCATAACTTCTTCATAACAGATCCAAATTGAGTGAGACCAAATGTTTTGGTTAGGGTGTAGGCTTTAGTATGTTTTGTAATAGTTTCATATCAATTCAATGAATATTTTGTGTGGGCCACGCTCTACACGACCGCTCTCTAGAATAAGCCAGAATTCAGCAAGGTGTGCCATTTTTGCTATAACGCCTTTTCTGAGAGATTCCAAGTAGAGCCACATAGAGTAATTGCATTAAACACACTGAAGAACATTGTGTATCAGTTTCATATCTTTATTCATTACAGGTACAAATTTATGATTATTTCAAGTTGGGGTTGTTGACTAATCCAAAACTAGGTCATGGTTGAGACAAGCAGTTGATGAGTTGACACATACATGAGGTGTATAGTTGATGATGTTGGTACATATTGATGAGTCATTTTTTATTATTATTTGACACATGATTGGTATATACTTGGTACATGGTTGGATGCACTTGTTTATGGTACAGGTTGATTACAGGTTGTTTGGCACAGGTTGGTGCATGGTTGATGCACTTGTTTATGTTGACAGATTGATATCTGTTGAGGATTGTTGCCTCATCTCAGTTGGTGTTGAGAATGTAAGTTGAGTCTTGCATATAGATCTGGTACTCTTGTAGAGTTGTACTCTATTCAGTTGTTGCTGAAAACCCCCCAGATTGAAGTCCATAATAAAAAGAAAAATTGTACATACATCTTGTCTTCTTTGTGTTCCTTGTGGAGATGATTTGTTGATGATATGATGCTGATATGTATTCACATCTAACTGATTATAAATGACAACAATGAGTAATGAGAAAATGTTGAATGTTAACTAAGGAGTTTTGTGTAAGAGGGAAGTTTTGGGAAAAAGATCCCCACACTCATTCACCCCCCCTTCTAAGTGTGGTCGGTGTGTCCAAAAATTCCTACGATTCTGGACAGACCGCTTTAATCTAGAAAAGGAGGACTTTACAATGGCCCCAGTCTGGATCAGACTCTATTCCTTTCCACAAGTGTTATGGCTGGAAGAAATAATTATGAGAATAGGTAATACTGTGGGACGATATGTCAAATCATCGGAAGCCACAAAACAAAGAAAATAAACCTCCTATGTCAAATCTGTGTATACATGGACATTTCAAAAGAATTACCAGGTTTAGAAACTCTGGGATATTAGGATGAGGATTGGAACCAAACAATAGACTATGAACACATTCCCTTTCACTACAGAAAATGTCATGAGCATGGCCACCTCTTTCGAGACTGCCCCCTAAATGCCCAAGCCCCCAAAGCCAGAGAGACTAAACAAAAAGACAACGTCACCAAAGTCACAGTTCAGAAAAGGAACCCACCACGGAAGAAGAATCCAGACAACACTCCAAAGGTAACCACTAAGAACTCCTATGATATTATGAATCAGCTGTCGGAAGAAGAAGAGATCCAAGATCCCCATAAAGAGAAAATCCAAGAGAAAGGAAAAGGTAAGGCTGTGCACCCATCTACCCAAAGAAAAGAAGATCACCAGGGAGACAAACTGGGGGAAAATGGGGACACCCTGATGCAGTTAGATGAAAAGGACTTAGCAGACATAAATCTTGAAAAACTAGAGGAAGCCCTTAATCGAAAGGATCTGCAAACCATCCTTGTAGAACAACTCAGAAAGCTTCATAAGGTATTCATAGATTCCACAGTTGGATCCACAACACAGTTGAGTATAGCCATATACCCAAGCACAGACTCAAAGCGCACTCCACGGGAAAACAAAAGACGGGGACACAAATCCACCCACCAGCTCATCAAAGAGGTAGGGAACTTCATGCTCAACTCATGCCAGGTTCAAATGCTCTTGGAGGATTACCTTCACCCACCTCCTCAATCATCATGATGAAGATCATAACCTGGAACATCAGAGGACTCAATGGAATATCCAAGCAGAGGACTCTTCGAGACTGTATACAGGCAGAAAATCCAGATGTTCTCCTGCTATAGGAGACAAAATGTGTTGGAGTAGAAGCATAAACTATATTTCACTGTTGTTGGAGAGGGTGTGACTCCTTCCACACAGACTCCTCTAGAGTGTCAAGAGGATTAGAAATTTTATGGAACCCCACTACTATCAAAATGGATTGTCCCTTCTCTACTGTAGGTACGATTACAACACACTTCATAGTCATAGGATCAACCAAGGAAGGGACAATCACAAATGTCTACGGACCTCAAGTCCCACAGGACAAAGAGAGCTTCCTGAAGAGGATAATTCCATCATATCACTATTGAGCATGCCCAACTAGGTGCTAGGAGGTGACTTCAATATGATCCTGACTCTGGAGGATAAAACAGGCGAAACTAAGCAGTTGGAGCAAGACAGTGGTAAGTTCAGAACCCTCATTGACCAGCTAAATCTAGTAGATATAGAAGCCCGAAATGGCATTTTCACTTGGTCCAATCGATGATCTGGACATCAGCAGGTTGCTTGCTGGCTAGACCTCTTCCTCGTAGCGGAAGCCCTGCTAGTGGAGGATCCTTCCATAGAGGCCAAAATTTTTCCAAGAACAGGCTCGAACCACTGGCCCCTCTCACTTTTCCTGAATGCAAGAGCGACACCAAAACTCAAACCATTCAGATTTGAGAAATTTTGGCTCTCCCACCCATATTTCCATCGTCTAGCAAAGTCTTGGTGGAACCAGGCAGAAATAGAACACATCACCTGCATGTACAAATTTCAGCAACGACTCAAAAATTTCAAGCTACATCCGAAGCTTTGGAATAAAACCACCTTTGGGAATATATTTCAACGAATGCAAGAAATTGAGAATAGGTTGGAAACTCTGCAAAATACCTTCATTTCATGAATCAGGACCACAAAATCAATGAAGGAAGAAGAGGAGCTTCAGGCGGAATTAGAAGAACAAAAAAAGAAGAAAGAAATCCTTTGGCGTCAGAAATCCAGGGTTCAATGGCTCAAAGAAGGTGAGAGGAATACCAAGTTCTTCCATAGAGCAATGGTGCACCGCAAATACATAAACAAGATAACTCAGTTGGAGGATGCTCAAGGTAACCCCATACGAGAGCACAACCAAATTGCTGAGGAATTAACCAATTACTACAAAGACCTTCTAACAGAAACCAATGATGTCAGGGCGACAATAATCAAGAAAATAACCAAGCACATACCTTCCCTAGTGACTCAGAAACAAAAGGAAGCCTTAATGAGGCCCATAACTCAAGAAGAAGTGGACCATGCAGTCAAATAAATGCCCCCAGGGAAACTGCCAGGTCCAGACGACTTCACCACGGACTTCTTTCATCACTGCTGGGACATGATTAGGGAAGGGGTTTGGTAGGTAGTGGAGGAATCTCAAACCTCAGGACAAGTCCTTTCTGCTCTCAATGCCACCTTCCTCACCCTCATCCCGAAAGAGGAGAGAGTCACTCACCCCAAACAATACAGACCAATTTCCCTATGCAACGTCGTCTACAAAATCATCACTAAGGTTATAGCCACTCGCCTCAAGCCAATCCTACCTTTTGTCATCTCCAAAGAACAAGCAGGCTATGTGGAAGATAGGCAAATCATGGACAATGTTATCCTTGCCCACTAGTTTATCCACTCATTGAAGACGAACAAGATCCCAGGTATGCTCATCAAACTCGACCTTTCAAAAGCCTTTGACAAAATCAATTGGTAGTACATGCGCTCCATGCTATAATCCTTTGGTTTTGACAGACACTGGGTGAATTGGTTCTTGAAGCTCACCTCTTCATCCTTTTTCTCCATACTGGTCAATGGAGTACCCTCACAACCCTTTTCCCCTACCAGAGGAATTCGTCAAGGAGACCCCTTCTCTCCCTTCCTCTTTGTTTTAATGGCGGAAGGTCTGGGACGCTACCTTAAAGCCTCGGTCCAGGAAGGTTCCCTCAAAGGCCTCCCCCTACACAACATTCAACCAACCCCTTCGCATAGTCAATGTGTATATGACACCCTCCTCTTAAACACCCCCACATCTCGGGAAGCCACTAAACTCAACTTCATTCTCATTGACTTTGTGGATGCGTCAGGTATGGCCCTCAACCTTGATAAATCTAAACTCTACTTCTTCAACACGCCGATCGTTGTCCAAAATCATATTTCCCACCTCTTAGGCATACCCAAGATCTCCCTTCCGTCCAGTTATCTTGGTATACCCCTCACAGGGATGCCTGCACGCTCCATCTCCTGGGAAAGTCTGCTACTCTCCATTTCCAATAGACTCAACAACTGGACTTTTAGACCTCTTAATATTGCAGCTCGTATGGTGCTCCTCAAGTCAATCCTGAAAGCCTTTTCAACCTACCAGTTTATGGCCCTATCAGTTCCTAAATCTATTATTCAATCCATCAGGAACATATAATGTAAATTCTTATGGCATGGGCACCAACCTGATAAGAAGTGGGCTTTAGTGGGCTGGGATAAGCTCTGCAAACCCAAAGCTACGGGGGGATTAGGGCTCTGCGACCCAGGAAAACTAAATCAAGTTATGGGAGCTAAATTGTGGTGGTGATGGCTTAAGCACCCTACATAACTCTGGGCACAAATTTGGAAACAAAAATATGCCCCGACCACCCAAGCAAATCAACTAATCATATTCAATGACCAAATTCAGGGATCCAATATCTGGAACACAACCTGGCTCAATAAACATTTAGTCCAGAAATATGCTTTCTGGGAAATCAGGGATGGGGAAAGTGCATTGTTCTGGCAGGATTCATGGCAATAGAAACCACCTCTAGCCACACTATAAGAACTCAACCCCCTTCGGCATGCACTGCAACCTAACATCTTCAGATGGGTTAAGGATCTTTGGAGAACATCAGGCATGAACCTGCCATGGCGCTATTGGAAGACAGAAAACCTGGAACTACACCTACCAAGGGAAACATATCTCCAAGCCCGGTGAGCCTGCGCAAACCATAGGAAAATCCCAACTAAAGAAGGCCCGAACATTCTCAGATGGGGGCACTCTGCCACGGACAATTTTCCAGTCAAAGAAGCCTACTACTTGCAGGGGAACTATTAGGATCACGCTAAGAAGAGTATCTGGGGCAAGATATGGAATTCTACACTATGGCCTAAAGTGTCCATTTTCCTCTGGCTCACAGTTCAAAAATGCATCCTCACCTGGGACAATCTCAAAAAATGGGGTTTCATAGGCCACTCAATCTGCCCCCTTTGTCAACAACAGGAAGAAACGATGGAACACCTTTTTAACCATTGCCACTACAGTCAAACAATCTGGGATCTGGGGTCTCAAATAATGTGTCATTCCAATCGAAATAGAAACAACATTAGCGACACCATAGACAATTGGGATTCGATCACCTATCAAAACCCAATTCTAGCTCGCTTTTGGTAACTCCTTTCGGGCTTTACCCTTTGGAAAATTTGGAAGGAAAGAAACAAAATAATCTTCCAGTCATAGGCCTCACCTCCCACCTCTTCTTGGGATATAATCATGGATCTAATTCAAGAAACGATCAAAAGAAAGCAATGGAAACTTGAGGACTTAAAGTGCAATCTGGGTGAGTGACTTATCTTCCAAAACTTACACCTCAACCTGGCCGACACTTCCACTTATGCAGGGGGCAAATGCCACAATAGTATCCCGACCACTTGGATCCCCCCACCAACTGGATTCATAAAGATTAATTTTGATGGGGCTTCAAAAGGAAATACGGGCCCAGTGGGCTTCTGGGCAATCCTCAGGAATTCAAATGGCGAAATCCTCCACCTACTGCAGGATTTCTAGGCTTCAACATAAACAACGTTGTCGAGCTCTAGAGGCTCCTAAGAGGAATCAAGGTTGCAACAAATCATCATTACAATAAGATCATTGCGGAGGGGGATTCCTAGATCATCATCCAACTCATAACCAAAATTCTCCATGGGGAACACCCCCTGGAAGTCTCACCCAGTTGGAGACTCTCAGGACTCTTGGAGGACTTTGGATCCCTCTTACGCCCCAGCCTTACCATAATCCCCTCTCATGTGAAAAGGGATGCAAACAAAGTAGCAGATTTTCTGGAAAATGAAGGAGTGGCTACCATGGTCGAGCAGATCCACTGGAAATCCCAAACTTCACCTCGCTATGAACTCTCAGACCGATGCCTCGATTTAGACAAAATGGACTCCCCAACCCCGAATGGGGTGACACACAACACACAAGCGCCACATTGCACCAGGCCTGGCCAAGCCATAAATAAGGTAGGCCGACTCCCATCCCCTCATCATTAATTATGGAAGCCATCCTTAACTGCCACCCAAGAGCCATGGGACTTCTCCCTCGCGTGAACAGACCAGAGGCAAAGAAATTCAATGCTGGGGGGGAAATAATGGCAACCTTCATATTGCACCTCCCTGTTAACACCCAACAATGAATCAAGTCTCTCGATTTTGCCTTCGGCTCGCACCATGTTAGCAGTTTTGTGCTCTGGTGCGGCCATTGCAACAATTCCTGCAAATTCACCATTAGAATCACCTTTTCAATGCCACGGGAGAAAGGTAAGCTGAGTCGCGGCCCTGCCTGGTATAGTATGGCTGCGAGACAGAGGCGACAACAAAGGCTAGAGTGGGCTCACTCCATGGCTTGAACTCAGAGAATTCAGACAGCCCACAGAGAATGGATGGCTTGGTCACCTCCAATGGCTTATGTGGAGGAGGTCACTCCGGAGGAATCCATACAGATCCCTCCAAAGTCTCTTCTCTTCACGGTGCCAGAAAATTGGCAGCCTCTAAGCAACTTCCCTAAGGAAGATACTTAGTCAGCTACAACGACTCACCATGAAATCAACACCATGGAGGAAAAAATGGAGGAGTTCCACATCTGCTACATCGAGGAGGAGTTCTCGGAGGAGCTCCTCAATATGGCCTCTCAGGATGCCACACTTTCAGCGTGCCATGATCCTTCTAGACCCACTAATCGAGAAGAATACCTTGGGAAGAAGGCAGGAGCTCAGAGACGGAGCGCGACAACCAAGCACCAAGACATAGCAAGGGATGGAATGCAAGTTGCAACAAGCGAGGTTGTGGAGGGTGGCATGTCGAAGGAGGGTGGTGAGGTCCTAGCACCACCTCCTATCTCGATTGCACCAAAACAGTGGCCTGTCGCCTCGCCGTTCTTCCACCCGGAACAATTATATTTGGTGTTTGATCTGAGAAGCCAGATGGCAGACCAGGTCTATCGTGACACACTCATGCACCAACGCATTGATATGTTGTATGAAGCCTTCTCCAATGTGCCAAAAGAGCGACGATGTCCGACATGTGAAAGACCCTATGCTCTGCCAACTCGGAATGAATATCACAACAAAGACCTGGACAAGGCCACCTCCGGCACCAACAGGTAATTGCATGGCTAGAAATGTTTTTTGGTTCTAGTTAGATTTTCAGATTCTGGTTAGGGGTCCAGTTAGCTCAAACTCTTTAATGTTTAATCTAGTTACAATTTTTGTTTTCATGCTTAATGCACATACTACATGCCGCCACTCGTCCCAGTTTCCTCAGGGTAGGGTAGATGGCGGTCTGCCTATTTTGGACATGGATATCCAAGGCTGCCAATTATTCTGGTTTCCTCTATTTTGGCGGAACAACTGGCAGCCTAAGGACAAATGTTTCCTTTTGCATAGTATATAATATAATAGGACCCGCCCTATTTTTTATTTTAAAAAAATATACATTTTAAATTTTATAGGTGAGAACTATAACTTTGGACACTACAAACATTTATGTTATGACTTAGCAAGCACACCGTTAATACATTTTGACATTTTGGCATGCCTGCATTTTCACAGTTATGTTATCATGTTATTTAAATTTTGTTATGTTGTTATGTTATGCCAAGTATAGTAACTTTGAGAACTGCTCCTAGGTAAACTGTAACTTTGCAAATTTCCACTAGACAAATTGTAACTCTACAAACAATAATTTAACAAGGACCCCCCCTATCCCTAGGGACACTATAACTCTGTAAACTGTAATTATTCCATTTGTAATTCAACAAGGACTCCCCATTTTTTTTAAATTTTATTGTATGTTATTTGTATTTTGTTATGTTAAAGCACTCCTAAATAATAGTCATCATTTTCAATCATGACACTAATCAATGTTATAAATCATGACGTTAGTGTTATCCCAACTTCACTAGCATTGCCCCTAGGCAAATTGTAACTCTACAAACAATGATTCCTTCTTTTGTAATTCAACAAGAACTCCTCATTTTTTTTTTTGATTTTGTTGCATGTTATTTAAATTTTGTTACGTTGTTGTAATATACAAAGCACACCTAAATGCCAATCAACTTTATAAATCATGATGTTAGATTTATCCTATGTCGATGTTATTCATGTTTAGAGTTTTTCTTACTATGTCAACATTAATACATTTCAACATGTGTTGAATAAACCTTGGAGGATAAACCACATCATATTATGTTTGTTGATGAAGGCATGACGGTGTCAATGATGTTTATGTAGTGAAGACATCGAGACAAAGAAGATCAAGCTCACATGTGAGATGGAAATTGCAAGTAATTGTTTTCGGTGACTTTTTATGAGTGACTTTTTTGTTTGTTTTGATTACATGTTAGGCTAACAAACTTCATGATTGCTTTGTGTTGGTTATCCCTACAACTCTTATTGGGATATCAATAAGGCTCCAATCTTCTTCTCAGATTGTTGAACACAAGCTCAAAAAGGATCATACCCTCCATGTTGTCAATATAGAGAGCCCCCCTCCCCTCCCCCTCTCTTAATCTAGAGAGTCCCCCTCTCCTCTTCCTATTCATCTTGTCAACTATGAAGATGAAAATTATGATATACCTGATGATGTCATATTAGATCCAACATCGATAATTTAATTATGGCAATGATTCCATGTTCTTGTAGATAATTACTCTTTCAATTCGATGTTTATGTGGTTCTCGTGGCATTTAACTTTTGTTATTTGACCTTTGCAAGAAGAATAACAAAATGAGGATGTTGAAATGCGAGTCAATGAAGAATTGATGGAAGATATTTATGCTTAAAGTTTGTTAGCATTAGAGAGAAAAAGATACAAGGTCATAAGTTCCCTACATTGTGAGTTTCTACAAGTCATTTTGTTATTATGTCATTGGTGTACTCTTATTATTTTCACTCACAATAGGGATCCATGGAACATGAATCTATGACAGTGGACATTTTCAGACAACGATCTAGACAAGAAGAAGAGATGGTGATGATAAATTTAAATTTGCAATAAATTTGCATTTAATGTTCGTAGCTATTTTTCCTAATTTTGATATGATGTTGCTCTTATTTTATTCTAACACCATCTATCATCAATAGGTAACTAATGATGAGCTCACTCTTGGTTATGATGCTGCCTAGGAAAAGTTGGGCAAGGGAGCTGAGGAACCAAAGCCAGGATAGATAATTGTGCATTTTGAGCACAACCTGCCACATAGTAAAAGAAAGAAAATTCCTAGAACCCACACCACCCTGCAGGATGTGTGGGAGGCATGTAGCAACAAGCTGGTTGAATGGTACAATGATATGGAAATGGGCACCATTGCCTCTAACAAGTGGCCTTGCACTGTAGTTGTCTTTAGCAGCTTCAGTGAGTTATCATGATTATATTCTCATAACCCCAATAAGAGTAACAATTTTAAAGTTTGCATGAGGAGAATGGGCGCACAAAAATAATACTTTTTATTATTCCTTACGATCATCTGAGAGGAGGTTTCTCAAAATGGGCTCCTTTTTTATTTATTTATTGTCATCATCTCAAAGGAGATTTTTCGGTATGGACTCCTTGTTGGGCCCTTCATTTTGAATATTTTGGATAAGGTGATAAGGATAATAATGTGGCTGACAAAGTCAAATAAATTGTGCGACAACTGGAAACTCAAAAACCTGTAGGAAAGTACAAATATTGGGGGCGGAAAAAGAGGTTTTGATCTAATCAATTGATCGTTTCAAGGGGACGAAAGCATAAGTAAGTGACAATGTGATCCAGATTTATGAGCGGAATGAAATAAATAATAGATTGAATACAATAACATAGATATACGAAGAACAAAAACAAATATCCCGTGAACGATAACTTCTAATGAATAAAGAAAATAGGCTGAAACTATAAAACTACTGAACTGAAAACAACTTGCTCGAATGGTGGTAGTTATCTCTGAGAAGAGATGTGGTTGATGTGTGCATTCATCTGAGAAGAATCATTACAATGAGGCTCTAGAGGCCTTTTTAACATTACTCATGAATGCCAAAACACTAGACATCCAAAAACCTAACCCTAGGAGATGAAACGCCAAAAATTATGTGGGCCTCGATGGGTAAGTTGGTACCTCAACTTCTCAGAGTTGTAACTTTTGCATATGACCTCCATTTTTAGGCGTGTGATAGCTCGTTGGAAAGGTATTTTCTAGAAATACACATTATGTCGTCAAACTTTGAATCTATCTACAATTTGACTACGACAAGCCAAAAAAAAACATTGTTTAGGGACCGAAATGGCCCTGGAAGTATAGAAAGATGTACTGGCATGCAAAATTAAAAAATAAGCCAGTTAGAATAGGTGGATGGCCACCAATATCCACCTGGATGTTGTGTAGGGCTTCAGGACATCCCCGGAAGTGCAGAACCCACAATTACAAAGAAATGTCATTATTTTAGAGAAATGTGTTGAACTAAAAATTGTCAAGATGAGCCAGTTGAAATAGGTGGGTGGCCACCAATATCCACCTGGATTAGTCCTCCCCCCTTAAGAAGAAATGGTCTCCATTATGTTGAGTGCCCCCATCAGGTGAGGATTTTTTTTTTGAATTTGGCCCAAGGTGAGCCACTTGCCTTGGTGCAGGAGTTTCCATGCCTTGACAACCCGATAAAATTGGATCCTTTGCTGGCAAGTGCCCTTGACCTATGTGTCCACTATCTGATCAGTGGATGCCTATTCCATGTAGTAAATTTTGATCTATGTTGTTGTCAATTGTTCTGTGATCTCTGAGGTATCCAATAATGGTGGAAAATATGACCTAAGGAGGTCCACATTGAACATTGGGTGCAAACCAAGGAAGGGTGGAGTGTTGAGCTCAAAAGCATTGTCACCCACAACCTTGGTGATAGTGTAAGGCCCATAGCGAAGTGGACGGAGCTTCTGATGGGGCCTTGTAAGGCATTCTTTCTTTAAATGTAAGCATACCTTATCTCCCACCTGAAACTTGTGCGGTACCCATTGTTGATCATGGCATTGCTTGTACTTAGCATTGGCTTTCATAAAAATCTCATGGACCTATTGGCAAATGTGTTGAATCCGCTCAATGAATCTGGTGGCTTTATCAGCCTCAGACTAAACATGGGACAATTCTACCTGTGTGGTTACGAGAGGTAGTGCAACATCAATGGGACCCAAGGGTTGGAATCCCAACCCCACTTGAAATGGGCTATGTCCAGTGGAGCTATGTAGAGCCCTGTTGTAGTTGTGTTGACCATAGGGAAGACTCTCATCCCATGTACGTAGATGCTTAGAGTTATACATGCGCAAGATGTCCACAATCATATGATTGATGATCTCTGTTTGGCCATCAGTTTGGGGGTCGAAGGCAATGGATTTAGTGAGCTTGGTGTCCAACAATGACCAAAGACTCGACCAAAATGTGTTGAGGAACTTGTTGTCTGGACTTGAGATGATGGTCTGTTGTATCCCAAAATGGAACCACACCCATTCGAAGAAGAGCTTGGAAGTATATGTCGTTGTAATGCTCTTCTTGCAGGCTGTGAGAATGGACATCTTCGAAAATTAATCAACCACCACAAATACACAATCATTGCCTTGCTTGGTGGACAGAAGGCTAGACATGTAATCCATTGAGATAGATTCTCAAGGCCTCTCGGGAGTAGGAAGAGGGGAGTATAAGCATTTATTCTTGATGGTTGGCTTGGCAATGGCACAGGTAGTGCAAGATCTGATATACTTGTTGACGTCATGTCAAAGTTTTGGCTAATAAAAATGATTCTATAGAACTACCACAATTTTCTCCACACCAAAATGTCTTGTCATCCGATTGTAGTGAGCCTCCCAAATCAACTTTGCACACTCGCTTGCGGGAACACAGAGGTGGCCTGGATGGCATAACAATCCATCTTGAATGTGAAAATCGGTGACATTCGCGCTTGTACCCAAGAGTTGATAACTGGTGGCAAAGTCAAGTTCATGCTGATAAAGTTAGGGCCACTCAGATGCCTCATTCCCACAGGAATGGAGCACGGTGGTGAGTGCAGCAACGAGAGGTTGACCAAGGTATTCAGCGACATGATTTGTGCTCCATGTCTTATACTTGATGTTAAGATGGAATTGTTGCAGGTATCTAGACCACTTTTGATGGAGATCGTTCTACAACTTCCCCTGTGTCTATATGAACTGTAGAAGCTTGTGATCAGTGTGGATGAATGTCTTCTTTCCCGGAATGTAATGTTTCCATTAACGACAGGCTTGCACAATGGAATACATTTCCTTGTCATAGGTGGGGTATTTCCGGATAATATCTAAGAGTGTCTCACTATGGTATGCTAATGGATGACTGTGCCGAGTGAGAATTGCGCCTACAACATAGTCAGAGGCATCAATCTCAATCTCGAATGGTTGTTGTAGATCGAGTAAGGAGAGAAATGGAGTTGAGCACAAGCAATGTTTCAGATTATCAAATGATCATTGTTGTTCCTTCCCCCATGCTAACTTTGTCTTGCCACCACCCTTGGTCACTTTGCTGAGGGCCCATGCAATATGGGAGAATCCCAACACGAACCTTCAGTAGAAGTTGGCAAGTCCCAAGAAGCTCTAAAGCTCGTTTAGTGTGGTTGGAGTTAGCCAGTCACGAATGACTTGGATCTTTGTTGGATCCACATGTACCCTATGCTCATCAACAATGTAGCCAAAGTATTGGAACCTGTTCATGCCAAAGGAGCATTTTTCCAAGATGGCATATAGCTCATGTAGCCGCAGACTGCTCAAAACCTGTTGAATATGCTGCATGTGCTCCTCCCAAGTTCTGTTGAAGATGAGGATTCCATCCAGATATACCACCACAAAAGAGTTGGTAAAGGATATCAATACATCATCCATCAAATTCATGAAAGTTGTAGGTGCATTTGTTAAGCCAAAGGGCTTGACCATCCATTCGAAGAGACCTTCTTTAGATTTGAAAGTTATCTTCCATACATCATCCGGTTTGATGGGAACCTGGTGGTAGCCAGACTTTATATCAATCTTGTTGAAGAACTTCCCCCCCTTGAGTTGGTCAAGAAGGTCATCGATTCGGGGAATTGGGTACTGGTTCTTGACTGTGATTTTGTTTAATGCTCTGTAATCAATGTAGAGTCGTGAGGTCTCGTATTTCTTCTGCACCATACAATTGGGCTTCCACAATGGGAGGAGATGGGTCAGAAGTGCCCCTTTTAAAGTAACTCTTGGATTTGGTGCTTAATTTCATCATTTTCCATCAGCAAGCGATGATAGAATGGTCCATTAGGTAGAGGTGCACCAAGGGTTAGATCAATTGGATGCTTGAATTGGCAGTGCATCGGTACCTTGGTGGGTGAAGAGAAAATGTCTCTGTACTCTTCCATGATCTCATCCAGTTGCTTCTACTACAAAGAGAGGCTCTGTGTAGAGGTCAAAAATGTGGTGGAGACCTTCTACTCACTGCGATCATGGATCACAAAGAAGACAAACTTCCCAGTCTGTGAAATCACCTTACTACATTGCTTAGCAGAGATTAAAGAAATAGTAGTAGGCGGAGCTACCTATGGTATCTTGCACAATTGTCTACCCAAAGTAATAATAACACTACGGGGTCTAGACTCATACACAACATGTCACTTCCACAAATAGGATTGTCCTAAACATACATCACAAACTTCAAGGGGAGAAATATCACACAATACCTCATGCTTGAAGGGATTGATGTCGTTGGGAAGACAACATTGTTGGATGACGCGAAGATCTCTTCCTTGGCGAAGCTAGTCGATGGTGTAGGGTTTCGGGTCCAGTGTCATTTGCAGGTCCAACCACTTGATGAAATCTTCTAAGATCAGGTTCTTCTTATTGTTGCTAGCGACAATGAAATGAAGCAGACCACCCTTTACCCACATTTGTGAGTGAAAGAGGCGTTCCCCTTCCTTGGGTTCTTCTGGTTCGCTTGGTTGGAATTTGGTGGTAGCGACAGTGGCACTGGGTTCAACATCGATAATCCACTTCCCTTTGTCTATATTTTATTCAGATTCAAAATATGCCTCTGACTCAGAAGCTTTTAGCTCGACCACCAGTGACTGCTTGGAGCGACATTCTTTGGTGTTATGCCAAGGGATTTTATGGTATTCACACCACTTTTCTATGTCCTTCTTCGACTTCTCATTACCCTTCTTGGGTTGCAGCTTGGACTGGTTGTCCTGATAGTGGCAATCTTTGCTCGATACCTTGTTATGTGGGTTGGGGCCGCCTTTTCCCTACTTCGGTTGTGAGGAGTTTGTAGATCCAAACTCTCGCCTCTTCTGCTTAAATTTTTTCTTGATCTTGACATCATATCTATAAGTCGTACCTAATGATGCGATGTCCAGAAAATCCATTTCTGTCTGAATGTATATATGTAGACAATAGCGGTATTTGAGCACCAGATGTCGTTCAGAGTCTTTGATACCCAATTTGGTGAGAAGGTTATGGAAAATATTGGTGAAATCTAGTACTATCTAGTCCCTTTCCTGACACAGCGTGGTCCATCTTATGTATTGGTCCTCGTATCTTCCAACAGGGTAGTATTGTTCTTTAATGGAATCCCTAAAGGAATCCCATGTGGGGGAGACCGCAAATATTTCAAATTCCTCTGTGGCCCTTTTCTCAGAGTAAGTATCCCACTGGTCCTTAACATGGGGGATGGCCTTGAGGAGTGAAAAAGTAATATTTTGCCTATCGGAAAAATTGTGGAACGAGAAATACCCTTCGAGCAGATTCAACCATTTATCTGCAACATCTGCATCTATTAGTCCTTCAAATAATGGAATATCAAAAGTTACTTGTACCTTGAAGGGGGTTGTGTGGTCGCTTGATGAAGATGCATCTCATGTGGGAAACCGTCAAAGGATCTGTGCAAAGTTGTCCATCATTCCATTCATTTGTCATGCAAGGGCTTCCTCAAGCAACAATTTGAAAGGATCTCTTGCTCCATCATCTTTCTTCTCATCCCCCATGAGTTATTGTCGGGCTCGGCGCGACCGATCTTGCAAAGGATCGATTGGTTCGAGTCCCAACTTCTTGTACCCATAGCTTGTCAAGGACATGCACAAAGAAAAAACAAATGAAGATCATATCGCTATGATACTATTGATTCATATTTATGAGAGGAACGGAATAAATAATAGATTGAATACAATAAAACAAAGATACGAAGAACAATAACAAATATCCAGTGAAAAATAAATTCTATTGAATAAAGAAAATAGGTTGAAATTGTAAAACTATAGAACTGAAAACAACTTGCTCGAATGGTGGTAGCTATCTCTGAGAAGAGATGTGGCTGCTACACGCATTCGTCTAAGCATAATCAATATAATGAGGCTCCAAAGGCCTTTTTAACATTACTCATTAATGTCAAAACCTTAGACATACAAAAAACTAACCCTAGGAGATGAAACACCAAAACTTATGTGGGCCCCAATGGGTAAGTTGGTACCTTAATTTCCCGGGGTTGTAACTTTTGCATGCGACCTCTGTTTTAGGTGTGTGATAGCTCGTTGGAAAGGTCTTTTCGAGAAATACACATTATGTCATCAAACTCTAACTTCGTCTACATTTTGAATGTGGCAAGCAAAAAAACATTGTTTAGGGCCCCAAAGCGGTCCTAGAAGTACATAAAGATCTACTGACATGAAAAATTCCAAAATAATCCAGTTGGAATAGGTGGGTGGCCACCAATATCCACTTGGATGTTGTGTAGGGATTCAGGACAGCCTCGGAAGTGAAAAACCCATGATTACAAAGAAATGTCATCATTACAGAGAAATGTGTTGAACTAAAAACTGTCAAGATGAGCTAGTTGGAATAGGTGGGTGGCCACCAATATCTACCTGGATCACAATGTAAAGAAAGAACAAGTAATTTTAGTTGGTTGGCTAGTCGGCTAGATCCTGAGAGTTTTGTATTGAATCCTGTAGATTACTATCCCAGGTTGTAAGAGCATGATCTCACTGGGTGAGATAGTGTAATGAGGGTCCTTGTATTTTGAGAAGAGATCAACCAGATATGCAATGTATGAACATAGTTTTGTACTTCCTACAAGTAATATAATGATGTGATTGGGGCCCAAAAATCTTATTTTTATGGTTATTTGTTCTTAATGTTGATAGATCTATGGATTTACTAAGTATATGTTTATTATGTTCTTGTTAATGTCTGAATGTTGTCATAACATGAGTTTAATGGTTAAACTATGTATCTGGATGTTGTAGAAATAGATCTTCTTATGTATCGTCTATAACTCCCTTAATCTTATATGTCTTGACTACACTTCGGGTGAGACCTCCTTCTCTTGTGGAAGGTTGAAAATTCCAACGTTCCTAGATTACAAAAAATCTCTTTGTTGGTAAATCACCGAGAACCCTAGTCTTGAATTTATGCCAATAAATGGTTTTGTTGTCGGGACCAATATTTAGAAGGGAGTTTATAGAGGATGCCTCATCGGATCTACAAGTTTGAAATTGAGAACCGGTGGGAATGAAAGTGTGATGCATTTATAAGGCAGGAAGTTGAGTTGTGGCAAAATAATCCTAGGCTTGTGAGAGAAATTATTTTCTATTTTGAACCTGCTAGCGATCAATATGAAATTTTTTGGGTTGAGTTTCCTGAAATGTTGTTTTAGTGGCTAGATCGGTTGCAAGAAACCCTAGAGTATAAAGATAAGGTAATAAAACCTGTGATCGGACTTTTCCAAGTCTAGCGACTCTTTATTGTCTGGATCACTAGATCTCACGAGCTATAGATTTTTGGGTGCAAAATACCCTTGAAGGGTATATTATTGAGTTTGTTGCAGAAAGTCACCAAGCATTTTTAAAAGTGGAAGCTATATTCAGGATTAGAGCCAGAGGTATATTGTTGTGGGAGATATCATTGAGGATCAAGATCTTGTTGGTAAAAGAAGGAATTTTACATGTTCCTTCGGGTGACATGGCATCTTAAAAAACTACGCCCGGGAAGTGGTGACTTTTGGGAGGTTCATGAGTTGAGATAGCGGGGGATTTTTTTAAGTTTGGGGGGACGACAAGAGAAGAGTGAAAGATATGAACGAGCTCTTAGGAGGGCTGCTATTGTTGAAAAATGGTGGTGGAATAAGATGAATACAACAATGAAGCAGGTCGATCAGTGATGGAAGGAGATTGAATCAGATGGTGGTAATAGAGAGAAGATAGATGAGTTGCAGAAATTGCAGTGACGAATGGCCAATCTATGGTTGGAGGAGAGAAGTGGTGTGACAGGAGAGAGTTCCCTAGCTAGCTTATGGGAAGAGGTGGGCTCAAAAGAGGTAGATGAAGAAGTAAGAGTAGGTGCCACAATTGATAAAGAATATTCTTCCCAAACCTCAAAAGGATTTGCGAAAGAAGTTAAACATGTCACTCCAAAAGATGATGGTTTGCATCGAGAATTGAAGATAATATTCCAGGAGAATGAGACCCCATAGATCAAAGAAAATTGTTATGGAGGCAAGAGAAGAAGACCTGAATCACCTATTCCCCCTAGCATCGTCAACCAATTTGGATTTACAACTTCATCAATGGCAACACAAACCATAGGGTCCCTTGCTCGATACCCTGAGTTTTTGGGAAAGGGAGACGAAGATGTTGAATAGCATTGGTTTCTGTGTGAAGCTATCTGGATGTCATAAGGGACTCCATACACAAATAAATTGTTTGAATCCCAAACCACTCGGAGAGGTCGAGCTCTCAAATGGTATATGAATATTATTGAACCATGACTTCAAGGTCAAGCCTTCACATTAGTTCAAGTACAACAAAAGTTCATTGCAGAGTTTCAATTACCACAATCAGAGTAACAAACACTTACAGATTTGTGGGATATAAAACAAAGATGGTGAATCTGCTTGGGAATACAATCAAAGGTTCAAATATGCGATAGGAAAGTTGGAAAATCCCATTCATGAGGATCACCAAAGGAAGTGGTTTATCCAAGGATTATTACCTTTAACCCGCATTCTTCTAACACACCAAAGGATAACCCTTCTAGTAGAAGCATTAGAACGGGCTATGAAGATTGAGGCCATGGTAGGATATCCAGGGAGTCTAATGTGAGACCTCCCGAGGATGCGAATCTCACGCAACTACAGGGTCAGATTTCTGTCCTTAGTAAAAAAATCAAGAGTTGACCCTCCCTAAGACATGTCTACTTCAAGTCTGGTGCACATGATGTTACACATAAATTCATTTGTTGACTGAATGTATGAGGCTGAGAGGTGTAGGGTCCTCTAGTGCTCCAACGGTACCACCTTCAGTCGAACATCAAGAGGACTTCAACAAGTTGTTGTTGCAACACCGTTCCATGGTCCAGTCTAATATCATTATTTTTCCAACAACTAGAGGGTTCAGACTAATGAATACTATGAAATATGTAGGAACCAAGGGCACTCCCCGTGACATTTCCCTATTTTGCAGAAGTATTCACTTACTCCTAATACATTGTACTGTGAGTTATGTGGCTCTCCCACTCACAATACTAATAAATGTCGTGCTTTAGATGTGCTTGTAGATAGACTGGATCGATCGACATTCCGAGTAAACGAAGGACCTCAAGGATATGGAGGGGGTCACAGAGGTGGAGGAAGATACAAAGGTGGACAAACTGGTGGAAAAGGACCAGTTCGTTGTTACAACTATGATGATCAAGGGCATCTTGCAAGAGATTGTTCTCTCCTAAGAAGACCCAGGTGCTCACAATGTAGAAACAATACTCATTCCACTGAAGAATGCCCTGACCTGATAGCCAAGTGGGAAGATCGTGCCATGCATAAAGGGGCTAATATGATCAATTATGAACCAAGATATATGGCCAGGGGGAGCAGGTCTTCCATCAATATCATTACCAAGGGAGAAGCGATGACTAGTGTTGATGCAAAGAGCCAACATTCAATTAAGATTCATAAGGCTATATCGAGCAATGCCAAGTATGATCATGTGCAACATAAGGAGTTCTTTAAAAGTGCAGTGGAGATGTTCAGAAATATGCCTGGCACGTCGACCCTTGAAGTTGCGAAACCCAACTTTAAATTGACCCCACATCAACTGTGAATAACCAAAGATTCTTCTGTTTAGTTAGAGTCTTTAGGTAAGTCACAAAAAGCAGTTAACCTTTGGTTCCAATTTTCTGATATCTTAGATGACGAGCAACTTACTGAAAAGTTGCGGAATACTATTAAAATGGTCTTGGGAGCTGAAGGAAATCCAGGAGAGTATATTGTTTCCAACCTGCCATAAAGGAAAACGAGTCAAGTACAAATAAGACAGAGAAGAACTAGAAGGGAATTTAGGTTAAATTCTTAGCTAGATGATTATGAAATCAAAGATGTTATGCTAGATTTGGGTTCTGATGTTAATATTTAGCCTAAGAAGACTTGGGAGGCACTGGGGAAACCTAAAGTAGTCTACTCTCTTATTCAACTAAGGATTACCAATCAATACTATATTTTTGCAGTGGGGAGGTTAGAGAATGTAGGGGTGGATGTAGTTGGTGTTGAAATGGTGGCTGATTTTGAAGTCATTGAGATAATGGGAGAAAGGGACCCATATCTTGCTATGTTGGGAATTGATTGGGTCTGTGAGAATTATGCTATCATTGACCTCAAGAAGGAGACTATGACTTTTGAATCAGATGGTATGAGAGTTATTCAACCTTTAGATCCATATCACAATCCAAGATATACTGAACCTATTGATGATACTTTGGAGTCAGATGTCCTTGACCAATTATATCACATGATTGTGGGAAAAAGAGATGACTATATTAACCCCATTGTAGATGGATTTGTGAGTGGGCGAAGTGTTCATTTTGCAGATGAGGACTCTGAAGTAGATTTTAATGATTGACAAAAAGGGAAACATGTGATGTTTTATAGATGTTGCACAACTATCCGCTCAATAAGATGGATTGGGAGTGGAATGTGTAATTGTCCAACATATGATGGGACTTCAGACTTGCACAATTTTCTTATGGATATGGAGTGTAAAGTTGCGGAAGGGAAACAAATTTCAGCTCCTGATATAACCTTGAGATCTTCTCCCACTAGATGGTGGGATAAACATAAGGGAACACTTTCTTCCTGGAATGATAGTAGGATTCCTATTCAATATCACTTTCTTCCTCCATCCCAAGTCTATCAATCGAGTGATGATAAGAAGATGAAGAATCAACTATTAACTTTGAATACCAATGATGGTTCCATTGATTTAGTTGCTCAGATTGAATATTGTCTGAGGCTGTGGAAAGTTGAGAAACTACCTTCTGAATTATGGGTGTATCATTTCTTCCACTCTCTAGGGAAAATATCGAAAGCCTCGTATGTACACGAGGAGAACTGGAAATAGACTACATGTTGGAAGGTATTGCAAACTCAATTCCATCATGATTTTTTCTTCATTGGTAAGTCTTAAGAGGTCACAAATGCATTGCAATGGATTAAGAAGATGTTGTTTTCTAATAAAGTACAACACAAATGTTCCCATATTGTCTGTCCTGAGCATAAATATTTTCTTAACTTTAGCTCATATCCATCACTTGAAAGGATACCTATGGGTTGCGGTAAGATTGATAAAGACCCCGAAGATCCTAAATATTTGGAGGAGCTTTGGCATCTGACTTTTAAGGAATATGCAAGGATGAGAGAAATTAGAGATACTCAATCAACCAACACTAGTAGCTCATACACCCAACCTTTAAAGTTGTGGAAGATGAACATTGGGAGTGAGGAACACCCTAAGATGGCTTATGTAGGAGACTACTAGGACAAACAAACAATGACAAAAATATAAGCTTTGTTGTGGGAGTATGAGGACTTGTTCCTGAATAATTTTTCAGAGCTTAAGGGAATCAAAGGAGATACGGGGGAGATGAAAATAGAGTTGAAACCTAATGCCAAACCAGTTAAACACAAGTTTTATAATTCAAACCCCGAGATCAAGGAAAAGGTAAAAAGGGAAATTGACGGGATGCTTGTGGTTGGACTAATCTTTCATGTGGATGAAGATGATTGGAGCAGCCCAATTGTTATACAAAATATGAAAGACATTGAGGATATAAGGGTTTTTGTTGAATACAGAAGCTTGAATTCAACATGTGTACATGATCCCTTCCCTACTCCTTTTAGTGATGAAGTGTTGGATCATGTGGCTGGGAAAGAGGCATATTCCTTTACCGATGGGTTTTCAGGATATCACCAAGTCTCAATTGCAGAGGAAGATAAGAAGAAGACTACATTCACTACTGAAAGGGGCTCTTTTTCCTACAATGTCATGCCTTCCAAGCTTCAGGATTCCCTTATTGTTTTCTCCAGAATTGTTGTTGCTGCATTTTGATATTGTATCCATAATTTTTTAGAAGTTTACATGGATGACTAGACTGTATATAGCCTTATGGAAGAACACATTGGATTACTTTGGTTGATGTTTGACCGCTGCATACAATTACATATTTCATTGAATCTTAAAAAATGTGTTTTTTGCGTACCCTTTGAGAACTTGCAGGACATATTGTTTGCAGAAAGGGAGTTTTGGTTGATCATGCAAAGGTAGTTTTCATTGTTAATATGCCTCCTCCTACAACTGTCAAGCAGTTGCGATCCACCTTGGATCACACTGGATATTACCACAGGTTCATAAGAAATTATGCAAGTATAAATGCCCCTTTGGAGAAGTTGTTGAAGAAGGATGAAGATTTTCGTTGGTCTCCTGAATATGATCAAGCGTTTAGTATATTAAAAGGGAAGTTAAGTAGCACTATGATTTTTACATATCCAGATTAGTAGGTTGAGTTTCATGTTCATATTGATGCTTCTAGTACTGCATTGGGCATTGTTCTTGCACAACCTGGTGAAGGTAATTTGGATCATCCTATATATTTTTCCTGTAGAAAGCTATCTCAGGCCGAGCACAACTACACCACTATATAAAGGGAAGGTTTAGCTATGGTATATGCTCTACAGAAGTTCAAGCACTACCTATTGGGAGGAAACTTCAAGTTATTCACTGACCACTTAGCCTTAAAATATTTAGTTAATAAGCCTGTATTGGAAGAAAGGATTTGCATATGGCTTTTGTTATTCAAGGAGTTCTCTTTTGAGGTTATTGTAAAACTAAGAAAGCTTAATGTCAGCCCTGACCATTTGTCTCGGTTGGAATCAGGTGAAATTAGAAGAGTTGTAGATTACCAGTTCCCATATGATGATCTATTCAAGATTGAGGTTGTTCCAGATTATCTAGCTGACATTGCACTATTCTTAACAACTGGTGCTTTCCCCAATGATTATTATGCAAAACAAAAAAAACATCTAGTAATTCAGGCAACAGATTTACAAGTTGATTGTATGATCCAAAAAGGATCCATAGAAGACTAAGAACAACTCAGAACTCGCAGAAGCAACTCAAGACGCTCAGAATGGCCTCAACAAACGGAGATAGGGAAAAAATTCAAATTTCTCAAAACTTAGTGAAAATGAAATCATCGTGAAGAGAGCGTCACAATATTTCTCATGGCGCAAATGGCTCATCAAATGAAGTTACAGATCGAAAGATATTCATAGTAAACGTTTGGTCAACCTAGCCCAGTCAACAAGGGGATGAGTCAACATCCGTACTGCTGACGTCAGCACCAGTACAGATGATGTCAGCATCCGTACAACACACGTGGCATGTGAAGGAGGTGACACATGCCATGCTGACGTCAACATGGTGACATGGTAGCACCAGAGGCTACCACGTGTCACCTATATTTGGAATTTCCAAGCCAATCTATGGACCAGTAATATTTCACCACGTGGTAGTCCATACAATCCATACAATGATGTGGCACTGATGTGGTAGGATGATTTGGCAGTTGAAGTGGAATCTATACAGTGATGTGGCACTGACATGGCAGGATGATGGTGCAGTGGTTGATGCGGTCCAATAGGAGGTTTCCACGTGGCCCAACCATGGCCTGCCATGTGGCAGTGGGCAAATGCCCAATGACAACCCATGACCAAAATTTCGAAAAAAATAGGATTTGGCGGGTCTGCCAAATATGGCGGGTGTTACACATTATTTTGGTCACTCTGGTGATGTCTTTACAGTTATGTGTTTAGGCTCTCATAAGGACCTTTTTCCCGAGAAAACTGACTGTTATCTTCTTCTACAAAACATGTTTTTAAGATGAGTTCGCAGGCTGACTATGTTGTAGAGTGTGAGAATCTTGATTCTCGTAGGCAACCCTATACCTAGCCTGCGAGGTGTTCACAGTCTGCTCTATAGGTAGGGTGCGAACTTGCTTCAAAGCTTAAAAGGAAGAGGAAGTTACGAAGGTTCTAGAAGAGGATCTTCTAGAAAATGAGTTGGCATTCACATTGTTGGCATCCTACTGACTTCTCAGATTTAGTGGGATCATCCTCATCCCTTTAACCATCTCTCCTTCTCCTATATAATGAAAGGTTTCTCAAGGAAGAGGTTAAGCAATATTGAATAGAGAATTGATGAAAGAATAGATTCAGAATTGTGTGAGGAATCATGTTTGAATTAATGCTTGAGGCCTCCATTTGTCCATCAAGCCATAGTGGATCTTCTTCATGCAGTTTGGAGCAATTTTGTGAGTTAGAACAAAGGAACATCGAAAGGAAGCTTGCAACATCAAGGCAATCTGGTTGTATCTTCTACTTTCATTTAATATAATATAGTGGCATGTCCCTTTCCCATAAAATCACTCTTATTTTATTGCATAATTCCTTGATCATATGCATAGGTTGTCATTGAATATACTTTGCTATCTTCACTTTGGTTGGTTTGTGTCATCTTGGATCTGATCTCACAAGAGCACCGGAGCGAAATAGGAACAACAAAGACCTAAGGAAGCGATATAAAGGTATGTCACTCGTTCCTCTTTTGGTAGTAAATTCAATTATAGTTGCTTAGGGAAAGCGTCATGTCCTGTCCTGTTTTTTTCTAGATCCAGGTGGATCTAGGGAGATCTGTTAGTGTCTGCATATACCGATTTATCCAATAACAGCGGGACCCCGCCAAATTCAACAACCAACAAATGGATAGAACCATCACCAAAGTAGCGGAGTGGGATATGTTTATATATATATATATATATAAGTTACAAAAGTCAAGCCAAAAGGGGAGGCACATGGGCTTGACCCCAAGACCTCCCCCCCTATTAACGCCTTAATATATGTGCCATATACCAATGGGCCAAAAGCCCAACATTGTAATCAACACCCTTTTTAATATTTAAAAAGTACATCCGCCCAGAGCTCAGGAGGAGGTGCGCATGCTTATTGTCGGGCACGTAGTTTGAGGCAGAGTATGTCAATATTTATTGCAGTTTCTAGGGCACGAAAACTGAGATAAAATTCTTCTTGGGCCTGGGAGTGTCATAGTCGAAACGAGGCGTGGAGACAGTCATTTTTGGGTAATTCGACGCCACAAAGTCAGTGGTGCTGTTTTTTTTTCTGATCTGAGCAATATTTCTACAGCTTGATTTCAAAATGAGGTATACTTTTGTATTTTCCAAATTCTTTTGCTGAGTTAATGAAAGAGAATTTCCATTTGAGAGAAGGACCCAGAGATGTAGTCCACCAGGGATGAACTCCGTTATCAAGTTTTTGTGTTCAGATTTAAAGCTTATATCTCTTCATTATTGAGTTTTTCCTTCTTTAATGGTGCACTTTATTTTATGCTCATTTAATGCAATTCTTTATAAGTCACTCGATGAAAAGATCCCAGATCATGTTGGTATCAAAGCAGTCGTCTTTGGCTTGAATTTTTGAATGTGAATGCTTACTAGGGCCAAGCATAAGCAGGGTGAAGGAAACCTTAAGACTTTCAATCCCGAAGTTGTTCGTGCATCCTGAAGGAAGAAAATGGCAGAAGAAGACAAGTGTGATGAACAAGAGAAAAACTTTCATATGGTCTTCTTGTTCGAGAACACAGGTATTCCAACAAAGGACAAACACCTTCAGTAACCACTCACATAACCAAATCAAAGATCAACACACCGATTTTTTGATGTGATAAAACCCCTACGGGGAAACGTCCATGGCCCCAGCCAACACGACCACTTGGAGCATTTTATTAATGCAAAAGAAAAAGATTACAGAGAGATTTTACAAGAGAGTTTCTCACAATCGATCATCAACAAATGACCCTCCATGATATTTAAATAGAGATCATGGACCAATCAGGTGTTAAGCCACAGATCAATGGCCATTAAGATCGAGGAGAGTATGAACCATCAGATCACTCTATGTCGAGAACATATCATGACCGTCAGAATTCCTAACTACAAATGCATACTAATGCATACTAAAGAAACACACTAGGAAACACACTTTTACCTAATGACACATTAGACCAAGTATATCTTAACTAACTCCTAAGTGTCTAAATATCCTAACATCCCCCCCTAAGAACAACTTGGGATAGGATTGAAGGATTTACAATAGTGACATAATAGGAGAAGGAAGGAGGAATTAGAGCCTATCCTCTCTTAATGACGACTTTATGAACTCCTAACATAAATCAAAGTTTGGAAAACTTCACTTCTGTAAGAGACTTTGTGAAAATGTCTGCAACTTGATATTCTGTAGGGAAAAAGAGAACTTCAATAACTTGATCATGAATGAGCTTTCTTATAAAGTGCATGTGTAGATCGATGTGTTTGCTACGCTGATATTGAACTAGGTCTTTGGCGAGCTTGATGACACTCTGATTGTCACACCAAAGGCTGGTCAGATGCTGCTGCTGGAATCCAAACTCTGAAAGGATCTATTGAAGCCACAAGGATTCCCAACTTGCATTTACCGCTGCTCGGTACTCTGCTTCTGCTGAAGAAAGTGCAATAGCATGTTGTTTCTTATAGGCCCAAGTGACAGGTCCTAAACCAAGGCTGAAAACATAACCTGCAGTAGACTTCTGATCATTAGGGTCGTCGACCCAATCTAAATTAGTGAAAGCAACCATTAAAGGAGTCCCCCTGAACTGTAATGTATCCCAAACTGAACTGTACCACAGACATAGCGAAGTATCCTTTTAGCTGCTTTCCAATGGATTTCATGAGGTGTTTGCATATATCGGGCAACAAGACCAACAACAAAGGAAATATCAGGACAGGTATGAGTCAAGTATAAGAGGCTACCAACTAACGATCAGTACAAGGTGGCATCAACTTCAGGAGAAGTACAAGTGGCAGTAAGCTTGACTCCAGATTGGAAGGGAGAAGGGGCTGGTTTACAATCATCCATGTGAAATCGACGAAGAAGGTCAGAAGCATACTTAGACTGGGAAAGAAAAAATCCTTCATTGGTTTTCAAAACTTGGAGGCCAAGGAAATAGTGCAAAAAGCCTAAGTCTGTCACTTCAAATTTCTTTTTAAGGCTAGTTTTCACATGGTTTAAAAGTTTTGAGACACTACTAGTAAGGATAAGGTCATCAACATAAAGGACACGGATTATGTGATGGCTTTCTAATTTATTGGTATAGACATTAGGATCAGAATGGCATCTAGAGAATCCAGTGGCAATAAGAAAGTTGTCCATTTTGGCATACCAAGCTCGGGGAGCTTTCTTGAGACCACAAAGAGATTTATTAAGGTGACAAACAAGGCTAGAGCCATTCTGGACATAGCCAAAAGGTTGTGCCATGTATATTTATTCTTGCAAATATCCATGCAAGAAGGCGGATTTAACATCCATTTGATGGACCTCCCCATTTATGTGAGGAAACAAGGGCAAGAACAAGGCAGATGGAATTCATTTTGGCTACAAGGGCAAATATTTCATTATAGTAAATTCCTTCAACTTGGGAAAATCCTTTGGCAACTAACCAAGCCTTGTGTCTTTCAACACTTCCATGTGATGCATACTTAGTTCTATAGACCCATTTACATCTGACAAGTTTTCTTCCTTTTGGAAGAGGTACAAGATCCCAAGTATCATTTTCCTTTAAAGAACGATATTATTCATTCATTGTTGTATGCCAATCTGGATGACTTGAAGCTTCTGCAAATGTCTCTGGATCATGAGTTTCTAAAACTTGATCCAAAAGAGAAGAGGCTCGTTGGAACTGTGAACGTGTCTGACGTTGATCGGAAGGATCATCAACAAGATCACCAACTGCTTCTCGTGTTGAACGGACCCATCTAGGAAGTGGTGGAGCTGGTGCTGGTTAAGGTTCAAAAGACTCGTCTGGAGGAAGGTGAGGAGGTGGAGGTGGATTTTCATCCTCACTGTCATCATCTGAAGAAGAAACCAGAACAAAAGAAGGCACAAATTCTGAAGATGGCTCGCAGGTTGAATAAGGCACAACTGTTGAATTAGGCTTGTGGGCCAAAGAAGGCACACACGTCGAATTAGGCTCGCAGGCCAAGATATTTTCATCAAATTTAACATCTCTTCTAATAATAATTTCATTACAATGTGGTTGAAGAAGTCTGTAACCTTTGACATCTTCATAATAATCAACAAATATACACTTCTCACTTTTAGGCTGCAATGCTTTCCTTTTCTCATCAGGAATGTGAGCCCATGCTATACTACCAAATACACGGAAGTGACTTACATCTGGTTTAATTTTATTCCAAGCTTCTTCTGGTGTTATATTTTTAAGAGCCTTTGTGGTAGTGTGATTTACTCTGTAATTTGCAGAGTTGATTGCTTATGCCCAATACTTTAGACTTAATCCCTTAGATTGGATCATACAATTAGCCATTTCTTTTAATGTGCGGTTCCTTCTCTCAGCAACACCATTTTGTTGTGGTGTATATGGAACAATGTGTTGCATTTGGATGCTCCGTGTAGTGCAGTAACTTGTAAAATTATTGTTCAGATATTCGCCTCCATTATATGTTCTTAACCTTTGAATTTGATGTCCAGATTGCTTTTCTACAAGGGCCTTATAGGCCAAAAACTTGTAAAAAAATTCACTCTTAAGTTTTAATAAGTAAACCCAAGTAAGTCTGGAAAAGTCATCAATGAAAGTTAAGAAATACTTGCACCCAGAAAAAGAAGGAGAAGAAAGTTGACCACACAAATCACTGTGAACAAGCTGCAAAGGGCCTGAGGCGTGCCAAGAGGCACGTTTGTCAAAATTGTCTCGATGATGTTTTCCAAGAACACAACCGCCACAAACACCATCTCTGCATGAAACAAGAGGAAGACCAACCACCATATGTTGATTACATAGTTGATGCAATGAGTGATAGTTTAGATGACCAAACTGCTCATGCCAAAGTTTGCTCAAGTCATCGCTATGAGCAACGAAAACTGATGAAAAAGATGATGACCCAAAGTTTTCAAACTTGTACAACCTGGTAATATCATCAACAATTCCAGTTGTAAGAATATGCTTAGGATATTTTAGATACTTGATTACAACTTGGTGAGGTGAAAAATCTACAGTTTTACCTTCACCTGACTGAGTGTTTTGATATACTGATAGAAGGTTACAAGAAAGACTTGGAACACATAATACATCATTGAAATGACCATTTTCTACTTGAACTGTTCTAGATCCTTCAACACTGAGAGATCTATCATCACCAACAAATATTTTCTTGGTGTTACATTCATTTAGAGCAGAAAATATGTCTCTATCCTTAGCCATATGATAAGATGCTCCAGAATGAATAGGCCACTCATCAGAAGTAGAAGTATAAGTTGTATTGAAGGAGAAACCATAAGCTAAAAGTGCATGTACATGAGAAGAAGAAGAAGTAGAATCAATACTGATGTTGTGCTTCTTCATCGTTGCTTCTAAAGCTGCCATCTTCTTGAAACATTTGGACTCATTATGACCATCTTTATCACAAAGGTTGCAATGCTTGTCAGTCTTCTTCTTCTAATTTTTATATTTTTTTCCTTTGTCTCCATTAGGAGTGGAAGCAACTTGAGTGGGTTTGGAGCCCTTATATTGCTTGTTGTTGAGGCGAGGATGTTGCTTCTTGGAATTCTTGGGTTTATCTTTCTGATGGACAACTAAGGCTTTGTTGGAGGTATCTCTAGTGTTGATCACTCCAAGTTGTACTAGTTTATCTTGCTCTCTAATCAAAGCATCACAAAAGTTCTCAAGACTGGGTTTTTGATAAGCTTCCCCTGGAGCCTATTGCATGGCATAAAAGGTAGATACAGACACAAAATATGCACTACCTAGCTTAGAAATAATAAGATAGATGCAACGATCTTCGTCTATATTTATCTTACATTCTTCACATAAAGTTTTAAGTGTTTTAAACTTAGATAGATAGTCTTCAATGCAAGAAAAATCACTTGGACTTAAAGTTAGTACTTGATTTTCTAACTGTTGTGCTCGAATAATATTGTGTTTACCAAACACAGACTCAATATTTTCCCAAGCTTCTTTGGGTTTATCAATTGATTGAAGGTGGAGCCTTAAATTAGGAGAGATGAAAATTTTGATTAATCCACGTTCTTCATCATTCCTATTATCCCATTTGGATTTCTTATCAGCATCATTGGGTGTTGTTTCCTTTCCCAAGGTAATCCGGTACAAGCCTTTACTTCTTAATAAATCCTCTGTATGGGATTTCCATTGGAAGTAGTTGGTGCTAGTAAGTAAGAGATTACTTGTATAATCCATATTAAATATGCAGATAATGTAGATTCAAAAACTGAAACTGATGATCTGAATGGAAATATCTCGAAAAGTTACGCGGTTTTAAAAAAATCGACACTTAAAACGGACTTCAGATGTGAGAGTTATGCTCTTTTTAAAAAAGGCATAAATGATAACCAAAGGACCACGTGGTGGTGTAAGTTGCTTTATGAAGTGACCCACTTTTATGAAGAGAATTGGGGATCACTTTTACAATGAAGTTACTTCATGCAAAATAAATAACTCTAAAATAAAATATTAAAGCTACTTATAATGATTCACTTTTATACTTGAAGTGAAATACACTTTACAATTTTAGCATGAACTTTTTCAAAACAAAAGTAACAAAAGAGAGACTTGTACTCATGACCTCTTACTTAATAAGACAACTTTTAACCAAATGGTATAGAAAAACATATTGTATTGTTTCTCAAGAGGATTGGTGTTGTTGTTGCTGTGGAAGACGGCCTTAGAGAGCGTGCTCAAAAAAAGCTCTCCAGATCTGACTGTAATGGTCATATCTTGGGAAAACGAAAACCTTTTCGAGTGACACGAAAAGTGTTCCAGACTGAAATGAGTTCTATGGATGCAATGGAACATTCCTCTTGGTCCAAAAATGTATGAAAATTATATAAAATGGAGATGGGGCAACTCGGCTTCACGATCTTGATCTACAATAGGAGCGGGTGTTCAAACAAACTCTAATACCATGTTTGACAACATAGGTATTCCAAAAGAGGATGAACACCTTCAGTAAACACTCACATAACCGGATCAAGTATCAACACATCGATGTTTTGACGTGGTAAAACCCCTACGGGGAAACATCCACGGCCCCAACCAATGCGACCACTTGGAGAAATTTATTAATGTAAAAGAAAAAGATTACAGAGAGATTTTACAAGATAGTTTCTCACAATTGATCATTGGAAAATGACCCTCCATGATCTTTAAATAGAGATCATGGACCAATTGGGAGTTAATCCACGGATGAATGACCGTTAAGATCGAGGAGAGTATGAATCTTCGAATCACTCTATGTCAGGAACATATCGTGACCGCCATATTTCCTAACTACAAATGCATACTAATGCATACTAAAGAAACACACTAGGAAACACACTTTTACCTAAGGACACATTAGACCAAGTAGATCTTAACTAACTCCCAAGTGTATAAATATTCTAACACTTTTATCGCATGTCAGAAATTGTCGAACGAATGTATGGAGATTACGAGAAGAGGATGAAGAAGAAAGGGAAGAAAAAGGAAGCACGTGTTGATGATGATGCTTTGGTAAACTAAGGGGCTGGAGGAGACCATCTTGAGCCTCCATATTCACCATCAAGTTCTAGTTCTTATTCCTCTGAGCATTCTCATCATTCTCATCATTCTAGCCATAAATCCTCTTTTAAGAAACCATTATTAAAGCTTGATGTAAAATTTTCTTTACCTATGTTTAATGGAGATGCTAATCCTGAAAAGATAGATAATTATATCCGACAGGTTGAAGTATATTGTCATGTTCAACATATTGATGAAGAGGAAGTTAAAGTGCAATTGGCTTCTCTTCGGTTGGAAGGCACCGCTCTCGTATGGTGGGAGAGAAAACTTCAGGACATAAGTAAGTGTGGTAATCTTCTTTCCTCATGGTTAGAATTTAAATCAGTGATAAGGAATCAATTTTATCCATTGGGTTATTTACATAAAGAAATGATGGAATGGAAAACTTTAAGGCAAAGTAAAGTTCAAACCGTACAAAGTTTCACAGAAGAATTTAGGAAGAAAGATCTTGCATTAAACATTCCTTTGGATTCTTATGAAACTTTAATGAAGTATATTGGCACACTTCACAATTATATTCGTCATACTTTTCTCTTGTTTAACCCCACCAGTCTTGACGAAGTTTTTGTACAAGCCACTCACCTTGAGAATAGGGGAAAGCATGTTCAAGAAGATCCCACAAAGAAACCTTCCAATCTCCCACATAATCCTTTTAAGAAGTTTAAAAGGAAGGACAAGAAGATCACCACAATGACAAGAGAAGGAGAAAATCCATCTTGCACTCATTGCAAGAAAAGCGATCACGATGATGAAAACTGTTGGAAACTACATTAAGAGAAGAGACTGAAAGAATTCAGTGGAAAGGGGAAGATGAAAACCGTTGCTACAGTGCAAGAAGATCTTGGTTCCGATTCAAGAGACGAAGGAAAGATCGCAACTGTTGGAGTACAAGGTAAAGATTCCCTTCATTCTAGTTAAAATTACAATAATGAATCTCATGATGATGAACGAAAGAGGAATGAATTATTTCACATAAGAGTTGTATCTAAACACACTAAGATAGATACATTATTTGATCCAGGCTCCCATGTAAACTTAATATCTGAAGCACTTGTTAAAAAGATGGGTCTTGAAATGAAACCACATCCAAAGCCTTATCCTCTTGGTTGGGTACATGATAAAGAAAAACTTAATGTCACCAAACAATATAGGGTCATATTTGCTATTGCTTCAAAGTTGATTGATGAAGTGGATTTGGATGTTGTATCACTTAATATATGTGGCATAGTGTTGGGAAGTCCTTATTTTTATGATATAAAAGCAGTATTCTTTTTTCATGAGAACAAGTACCACCTTACAAAAGGGGGAGTGGAATATATTGTTAGAGCTCACAACATGAGGGTAAACAAAACACTTGTTAGTGCAGGTCAAATGAAGAGACTCATAAACACTAATAAGAGATATGTACTCATGGTCGTTAGAGAGAAAGATGTAAGAACATCCGATGCTTTCCAAGGATGTGATCCTTCTCATAATAAATAATTAATTGATATTGTTTCTAATTATGATGATATTTTCCAGGAACCAGATGGATTACCTCCTAAGAGAGAAATCCAACATGAGATACATCTTTAGCAAGATTCTCCTCTTCCTAATGTGGGAATGTATAGGATGTCAGTTGTGGAGATGACATAGATCAAGAAGCAGGTACATGGATTATTGGATCAAGGTTTCATCAGGCCTAGTTCATCTCCTTGTGGTTATCTGATTGTGATGGTGCCAAAGAAAGATGGCACATGGAGAATGTGTGTCGATTATCGGGTCTTAAATAAAATCATGGTGAAAAATTAATACCCTTTTCCTCGTATAGATGATTTACTTGATCAGTTAAAGAATGTTGTTTATTTCACTAAGTTGGATTTACGCAATGGATACCATCAAATCAGGGTTGCAGAACATGATGCATGGAAGACTTCCTTTAAAACCAAACAAGGATTTTTTGAGTGGTTAGTTATGTCATTTGGGCTTTGTAATGCTCCAACAACTTTCATGCGTGTGATGAATGATGTATTCGTGCCTTTCCTAGATGTTTTTGTGATTGTATATTTAGACGACATTATTATTTTTAGCGGGACTTGGGATGAACATGTGAGGCATGTAAAGAAAGTATTGGATACTTTGCAAAGGGAAAAGTTGTATGTAAAATTGTCTAAATGTGAATTTGGCAAGACTGCACTTGTATACTTAGGTCATATTGTAGGAGGAGGACAATTAAAAATTGATCCTTCCAAAATTGATGTAATTGTAAATTGGCCTGAGCCAAAAAGTGTAACTGAGATCCGAAGCTTCTTGGGTGTAGTCCAATATTGGAGGAGGTTTATTTAAAACTTCTCCTTATAGAATCTCCTTTGGATGCCTTAACCAGTGTGAAGAACGCTTTTCAGTGGGAAGGAAAGCAACAAAAAGCTTTCGACACTTTGAAGGAGAATATCAGTACCACACCAGTATTAGCACTGTCAAATATTCAACATCCTTTTGAGATTGATATAGATGCCAGCGGATACGCCATGGGTGTAGTATTGATGCAATATCGTAAGCCTATCTGTTACGACTCTGAAACTTTTAACCAAGTTGTTGTTAATTATCCTACATATGATAAAGAGTTGTATGCATTAGTTCAAAGCGTAAATAAATGGAAGCACTACTTGTTATGGAAGGAAACAATCATACATACAGATCATCAACCCTTGCAGTATCTCCAAGCACAAACCAAACTGCAACAATCATGACACTACAGATGGATGGGTTTTCTACAACAATTTCATTTGGTAATCAAGTACAAAAAGGGTACAAGTAACATGGTAGTTGATATGCTTTCTAGACCTCCTATTGTTTCTTCTATTATTTTGAAGAATACTTCTTTATCTCATGATAGCTACGTGGAACAATATGCCATTGATGAAGACTTTAAAGAAGTATATGAGAAGCTAACCATGGTGAAGAGGTAGAGAACTATTTTCTGTGGGTAAAAATACTCTACCATCTTGGAAAGTTATTTATTCCTACAAGTGAACGAGTCCATGTAATACGAGAAGCTCACACTTCTCTTGGGTTTGGGCATTTTGGGGTAGGAAAAACTATGGCTCATTTGCAAAGGTTTTGTTACTGGCCTCAAATGAAAGTAATTGTAACTAAATATGTAAAGGGGTGTGTGATATTTTCTACTTGTAAGCCCACTAATAGAAAATTGGAGCTATACTCACCACATGTTGTTCCATCCCATCCATGTGAAGTATCTCCATGGATTTTGTAGGGGGTTTACTAATGTCAAAAGGGGGTCATGAATATTTGTATGTTGTAGTGTATAGGTTTAGCAAGATGTGTATCTTGATGCCATGTAAAAAGCATATCACTGCTGAGTAGACTGCTAATCTCTTCTTTTGGTATGTTTGGGTTCACTTTGGGTTACCCACATCCATTATCTCAGATCTAGATACTCGATTCCTTGGGGATTTTTGGACAAGATTGTGGAGAATGATGGACACCAAATTGAAGAGGAGCACTGCTTTCCATCCACAGACTGATGGATAGGCATAGGTTGTAAACCAAACAATGGTACTTTTTCTTCGAGGCTACTCCAACAAGCATCCCAAGTTATGGGATGAACATATACCCTATGTACAACACGCGTACAACTGAGCCTTACATTCCTCCACTCATTGTTTTCCTTTTGAGACGTGTTTTGGGTACCTACCCAAGGTTCCCTTGGACTTGATGTATGGGAGAGATATAGATGCAAATGAAGAAATAATAGAGGACAAAGCCCAACAATTCATCCAGAGGATCCAGCAGGTGCACCAGGCAATCAGGGAATAGTTGGAGAAAATTCAAGCACAATATAAAGCTCAGCATGACAAGCACAAGGTTGATCATCAATTCCAGGTTGGAGACCAGGTATGGCTTCACATCAGCAAGGAGAGATTGAAGGGTGAAGACAAGAAACTTAAGCCCATTTGTTATGAACCCTTCACTATCTTAGAGAAAAGTGGTACCAATGTTTTTCATTTGGATCTTCCGCCTTATATGCAGATTTACTTAGTTGTAAATGTAGAGAACTTGAAACTTTTTGAGCCTCCCATGATCATGGATTAGGATGAGGAAGTTTCAATGCCTTTATTTGATGAGTTTGTTCCTAAGTACTTGGATGAGTTAAAGGAAGATATCATCCTGGACAAAAGGATGAGGACTTCACACAAGGGTGATGTTGATTATCTTCGAGCAGGCTTAAAGCGCACCCATTTAAGCAAGGAAAAGTGGATTGAGAAGGACAAGGTGAGGGAACTCTTCCCTCACTTATCTATTGACTGATGAAATATTTTGGTGGTCCAAAAAGTTCTTAGTGGGAAGGTGTGATCCAAAAAGGATCCAGAGAAGACTAAGAACAACTCAGAACTCGCAAAAGCAACTCAGGACGCTCATAATGGACTCAAGAGATAGAGAAAGGGAAAAAATTAAAATTCCCAAAACTCAGTGGAAATGACATCATCGTGAAGAGCGCATCGCAAGATTTCTAGCAACTCAAACGACTCTTCAAACAAAGTTACGGATCGAAGGATATTCGTGGTCAAAGTTTGGTCAACCTAGCCTAGTCAGCAGGGGATGAGTCAACATCCGTACTGCTGATGTCAACACCAGTACGAATGACATCAACATACGAATGATGTCAGCATCCATATAACACACGTGGCATGAGAAGGAGGCGACATGTGTAATGTTGACATCAACATGGTGACGTGGAAGCACTAGAGGCTACCATGTGTCACCCATATTTGACATTTCTGGGCCAATCCGTGGACCAGTAATATTTCTTCACGTGTGATCCATAGGATCTTTTAATGACTATGGTTGAGTTTTAATTTTGCATGCGTTAATTAACCAATTGAGAAACTTAGTGAAAGAATGAGGAAAGAAGAGGAATTATGACATCCATATACACATATGCAGATCTGAAATGAAATAATAGACAACAAACCATAACACGCAGATTGATAACAGAGTTCGACACAACTTTGCCTACGTCTTTGGGCCTTTATCAATGTGGGGGAGGCTTCTTTATTTCTGTTCAAAAGATCAAAAGTACATCGCTACAGTGCCAATTGGCTACAAGACTGATATGTCCATGTTCTTCCAGATCTCTAGAACCCTGCAAAGAAAACAACACGCAAAACGGACGTCCGGAGCTCCTAGAAATGGCCCGACAGCGTCTGCTCCTCAATAGCTTCCCTGCATAAAAATGGCTTTGGCTTGGCTTCTCTTCAGCATAAATCTGCTCTGACTGTCCTTGACTATCCATCCATGGCCTCAATCAAGCCTGGTTTATATAGATCTGAAGTTGGTTATCCATCCCCAAATTCCTCCCAAAGTTTGGGCTCCAAAAATGCCCAATATCTCCCAAAAATGGAGAAAATCAATTACAAATAGGCATATAATCTTTGAAAATCCCAAAACTATATAACAAAACCCATTTTAGTTTAATTTTATGCATTTATCCCCCGAGGCTTGGGCGCGCACCCCCTTTTCACGGTCATATGGGCAATATTTGGCCAAGCGCTAGCCCAAAGGCTAAGTGCTGGCCCCTGTCCCCGGCTCGCTCCTGGTCATCGGGTGTGTGTACCGGACCGCGGGCTTAACAATATATATAACCGCGCCCAAAATGGTGGCTATTGCCCCAGTCCTGTGGGATACGCCCGGGATTCGAGGGCTGGTCCCTTATCTGCCAACACCTCTGCGCTCGCCCGGTTATATGGAATGGTCGTAATATATCAAGTGCTGAGGGCTGGGGCTAAGCCCCGGTCCTTTCCCCCGCCGTTTTAAACCTTAACCAAAAATAAATATTATCTTTTCCATATGTTAAATAAGAACCAAATGAGGGCTGGCTAGCTGGCTAGCTCGGCCCTACCAGTCCATACACTATGGGAGGTCGGGGGTTCGACTCCCATGCACGCCACATAATTTTACACAACCGACGAACCAACCACAGGGTTCCACGTGGCAGCCCATGACTGGGCCACGTGGCACATCAACAACCAACTGAAAGCTGCCAAATGTCGATCATTGATTCGTCCATGTCACCTGCCACGTATCATCGTACTGCCCTATCAGCTTGCCGCGTGTCTGCCACGTCATCCTACCACCGTATTTGCCCAGTCAGCTGCTGACGTCATCCCGTGCCACGTGTCACCCTTACAGTGGTGACACGTGTCACCCGTAGATTGGGCCAGTTGTCTGCCCATACGCCATTTCATCCTGCCACATTTCACTTCTAGAAGTTGCCACGTGTCGTCTCCAGGGGTTGCCACATCATCTGTATGGACTGTACGGACTGTACAGTCATCCCCTTTTTTTCCTTGTTTGGGTTTTCGGACAGAACGCGATATCTTGCTCATACGGAGCCCGTTTGATGAAGTAAATATACCACTGAAATCAGGAAGATGAGCCGGATGCAATGGCGTTAGTTTCATCAGATTCTGAGCACTTTCATTTTTGAGCATTTTTAAGCCCTGTCAGGCTTCTGGATCCGATTCTGGATCAACGTGGAAATCCATACAGTCCGTATAGTGACGTGGTGTTGATGTGGCATGGTGATGTAACAGGCTGAGTTGGGAGCTGAAGTGGCATCCGTATAGTGACGTGGCGTTTATGTGGTAGGATGACAGTGCAATGGTTGACATGGTCCAATAGGAGGCTGCCACGTGGCCCAGTCATGGGCTACCACATGGTAGTTGGAAAATGCCCAATGACAACCCCTGACCAAAATTTCGAAAAATATAGGATTTGGCGGGTTCACCAAATCTGGCGAGACCCTGCCAAATCCGGCAACCAACCAATGGATAGAACCATCACCAAAGTAGTGGAGCGGGACATGTTTAAATATATATATAAGTTACAACAGTCAAGCCAAAAGGGGAGGCCCTCAGGCTTGACCCCGAGACATCCCCCCTTATTAACGCCTTAATATATGCACCATATACCAATGGGCCAATGGGCCAACGTTGTAATCAACGCCCTTTTAATATTTAAAAAGTACATCTGCCCAGAGCTCAGGAGGAGGCACGCATGCGTATGGTCGGGCATGTAGTTCGAGGTAGGGTACATCAACATTTCTTATAGGTTGTAGGGAACGAAAATCCAGACATAATTCTTCTTGGGCCTGGGAGTGCCAGAGTCAGATCGAGGCATGGAGACAGTCATTTTTGGGTAATTCGACACCACAAATTCAATGGTGTTGTCTGTTTTCTCACCTGAGCAATACTTTTGCAGCTTTATTTCAGAATGAGGTATACTTATGTATTTTGCCAAATTCTTTTGTTGAGTTAATGAAAGAGCCTACCCATTTGAGAGCAGGACTCGGAGACGTAGTCCACCAGGGATGAACTCCGTTATCAAGTTTTTGTGTTCAGATTTAATGCTTATGTCTCTTCATTATTGAGATTTTCCTTCTTTAATGGTGCACTTTAATTTATGCTCATTTAATGCAATTCTTTATAAGTCACTCGATGAAAAGATTCTAGATCATTGTGGGTCAGTTATATAAGTTGGGATTGGATAATATTCTTAGGAGGTGTATATTGGATCATGAAAGGCCTGAAATTTTATGAGAATGTCACGATGGAGTTGTGGGAGGTCATGTATGAGGTAAGGCCACTGCGCAAAAGGTGCTTCAAGAAGGATTTGTTGATATTATGGTAGCTACAGGAGGTATTTACCTCCACATGTGAACCCGATGAGAATAGAATACTCTGGAGAGCAAGAAGAAACCCTAATGAGTTGGCTAATAACCCTAGAAGACTTGTCAGCTCAAGAAGATAATTTATATTAGGTTATTAGCCTCCAAGAGAAGAAGTCGACCAGAAATAAAAATAATATAATGAACAGACATGTACCCAGAAGGAGAAGTCGGCCCCAGTAAGTCTACCAGAACCACTATAAATACAAGGCACCAATCTCTCATTTGACACATCTCAGCAGTTGCAGAGAGCCAGTTCTGCGCAGTGCAGTTGCATTATTGTGTGCAAGTTTGGAGGAGAGATGCTGGTGCAACTAGCAGTTATGTTTTGGCTTGGAATATCTCTTGGCTAGGGTTTGGACTGTCTGATCAGCTCTTGTTGGTGCGCTATCCTTGGGGAAAGGTGCGCTACCCTTTGTTTGGCTATCTAGCCTAGGGTTTGCTTTCAGAATGATTCTCTTTCAAGGTTAAGGTGCTCGAAGGGTGGCTTTGGCCTATGGTTGGGTGACAAGGGTATTGTCAATGGTAAAACAAGCATACATATTTCATATTCTAACAGGTTATGGGCCCACACCTCCTTCATTTAGTCTAAACGCTGGAAGGAAACATAGCCACTAGGATATTGAGCTCGTTGAGAAACTACCGCTAGGGTTACTAGTAGAAGCAACTTCCAAGACACTGCCGCTAGGGTTACTAGAAGGAGCAGTTGCAGAAACCCTAATCCTCTTGTTCAGGAACCTTAAGAGAATGGATTGACTTAATCTCTAGATAGATCAGTGCACTCTAGCCTAGCACATCTCCTGATACTCTCAGAAAGCCAAGACGCGAAGTTTGAATTTCTCGTCAAATCTAGGGTTGACCAAGTCAAGCAACCATGACTTACTCTATGAAGTTAGAGAAAAAGTTAGATGGAGCCTCTAACTTCGGAGCATGGAAGACAAGGATTGACCTCATCCTTGCCAAGAATAAAGTGCTGGATATCGTTAAAGGAAAGATTGTGAAGCCAGAGTTTGAAGAAGGAAAAGAAAAGGAACCGCAGAACGTTGCGGCTATGGAAAAGTTCAATTACAGTGATATCAATGCTATGAGTATCATAGTGAAATATAGAAAAGACCAATTGATACCCTACATCTCCCATCTTGACTCATCGAAGAAGATGTACAATTCCCTAACAAATCTCTTCTCAATCAGAAACATTGGACAAGTAATGAGTCTAAAGAATGAGCTCCGTGACATGAAGATGAATGATGACGACAACATAACATCATACTTTGTGAGAATCTCTCAGTTAAGAGATCAACTACAATCTATTGAAGAGATCATCTCAGAGAAGGAGTTGGTAAACATAGTACTCAATGGTCTTCCCAAGACGTGGGATGCATTTGTCGTAAGCATGAACACAAGAAAGGAGTATCTGACATTTGAAGAACTTTATACTTGTTGTGCTCAAGAAGAATCAAGGATCAGTGCAAAAGAGAAACCCCAAAAGAAGTACGATGATCAAGCCTTCACAACAAGATTCAAGAACTTCAGGGACAAAAGAAATTTTGGTTCAAGGAGGAAGCCAAATCAAGAGAAAGACATTTCAGAAGTACAATGCTTCAACTGTCGAAAGTATGGTCACTACAAGATTCATTGTCCCGAGCTAAAGAAAAGGAAGGAGAAACATGAAGCATAAATTGCCGAAGAAAAGGAACCTACAAAGAATACTAAGCAGGATGGAAGAGACTTCTTCTTCTAAAGGTAAAAAAACTCTTCTTTTTTCTTGTACATATCTTGTTTGCATCGTCTCTGTACATATCTTGTATATCTATCTCTTGGAAGATAATGTGTTCAAAGAAGAACTATACCTATGGAAGAACAACAAGATAAGAATGGATATCATTAGATAATACACATGAAAGGATGAAATACAAATCATGTGGAAGCTATTGCAAGATAAGCCAAATCAATCATGAAGAGACTTAGAAGAAGCAAAGATAGAAAGAAGTCAACAATCAAGAGGAAATTGGAAAAAGACTTATGACGTTTTGTAGAAGACAACAAGACAAAAGCATGGACTCTGTTAGACAAGAGAGCCAATTATATATTGAAGAAGACAATAAGGATTCAGATGGAAGAGTGGACTCTGTTAGATGGAGGGAGCCGATTATATGCACTCATACATGAAGCAAGGATTAGGAGGGAGATAATCCTATGATCCATTGAAGATAATGAAATATATATCCATGATAGCAACCATGAAAGACAATACACATTCTTTAAAGAGAAGCCTTAAAGTATCCCTGGTTGTTCATCCACATCCATGATCCTATGATGGAATCTTTAGGGCATGGAATCTATAAGAAACTCCATGGACCCAAGAATCTAAAGAAAAACATGAAGACTCCAAGAAAGAAAGAGAAGCCAGAACAACCAGTCATTATATCGAGAATCACAAGATTACCAGCCTGATATGAACTCACTAAAAGCAATCAAGCAGAGGAACTAAAAGTCGTGATGAAGAACAGTGTATGGAAGACTTATGAATGAAATCATTGCGAGATCCAAAGCTAGAGGTTCTCCCATATGGAGGGAGAAGACTATGATGATTACTTGTTCCAGTAAACCAAACTTATCTCTACATGATTCATTATATAATCCGCAACATCCATGAGTTGGAGTTCTACATCAGATGAATGCAAAGAATGTTCTCCAGAGAAATTGAATAAAGAACGTATGAAGAGAAATCTCAAGACTTTGAGGCATACTAGAAAGAGACCCTTGTATGCAGATAGAAGAAGATAACTTGGTGGAGAACCTCCAGTGCACAGCAGAAGCATGGTGAAGATTTCCTATAACATCAAGATGATTACTTAGTAGATCAGATCTCATGATGACAGAAGAAGTGCCACATGGATATGTGCTAGTTTTCCAACTATGATATACTCTATTGTTCAGAGCTACATAAAGCCTTCACAATGTTCCAGAGCAAAGTACATTTGAAATCAATCATTACATTATCTGTGATGAAGTTCAGAAAGGAGAAAGTGGTTCTCCAATACATATCTCCACAGATGAGTAGATAAGCAAACATTTTGGTAATGATTCTATCCAATATGAAAGAGTTTGTGTACTCAAGCTGAAGCTCGTGGAAATGACTTCCTTATTGAAAAAGGAAGAGATGACTCCCAAGTTGGGAGGGAGCACTAAAAATATTATTGAAGACATTCATTTTCAAGATTGAAAAATAGTCCATCTTGGACAGATGATTTCCTGTTCGGAAAGTAGAATGAGATTTCTAATGGACAACAATTTCCCATTGTGGTTAACATGGGAAGTGGTCTAGATTGCTGATGTATCATAGACAATGATTTCCCATTGTGGTTAACATGGGGAGTGGTCTAGGGCAGTCTCTCTTCTTGAGGGTTACTCAAGAAGACTGGCCCGCATCGCCGGACAATGATTTCTCATTGTGGTTAACATGAGGAATGGTTTGTTTTGGAGGTTGATGCAGGACAATCTTTTCCTCTTGTGGTGAATAAAGGAAATGGTCTAGATAGTCATTCATTAGGGTTTATACATTCTCTCAAGGGTGCACTTTGATTAATGTAGGAATAATGGCCTAGGGTGGGGAATGGTCCAGGTTCAACAATCAGGGACATGCATTCCTTAGGGTTTATACATTCTCTCCAGGGTGCACTATGATTAGTGTAGGAGGAATGGCCCAGGGTGGGGAATGGTCTAGGCTTAGCATTCCTTAGGGTTATACATTATCTCCAAGGTGCAATTTGATTAGTGTAGGAAGAATGGCCCAGGGTGGGGAATGGTCCAGGTTCAGAAGACATGACAATTATTCTTCCTTGCTTGAGAAGAATAGTCCATATATCTCATTGTTCTACTCTGAGGGCATATATTCTTTCAGAGCTCACATATGTGAATGAAAGATTGGCCCAAATGATTCAATTTATATCATAACATTGTTTATGTGCAGCTTGCTATCAGATGTTTGTTATGAAGACTGAATGATAGTATATATAGACTATTGTGGTGGATATGTTCCACTGTTCGTGACTATACGTTGCTAATCAAGTACTTGTGTGTTACTTGGTGTGGTAGTGTACCACTGGATTGTAGTTATGTACTACTATGGATAGACACAATTGTGTTCTATTTTTGTTTTGATTGCCTTAAATACAATCAACAGTTTATTGGAGATAATCATCAGCCGCATGAATTATGAACAAAGATTTTCCAGACGGAAAATGGTTCAGAGCATTTACTCTTCTAGATTAGAAGAATGACTTTTGTATCACTCTGTGGAGTGAGCATCATGTCTGATTACTTAGATAGAGTATGGTTTTGAGATATGATGCAGCTAATGACACTGATGGTGATCATGGTGCTCATGATCTAGTCATAAGATAGTCTAGACGACTATGTTGATGCTACCGGGTGAATGGTATGTTTTTGTGCTCAAGACCATTACCTGTAATACTTCTCTAGCTAGGAGGGAGTGTTGATATTATGGTAGTTGCGGGAGGTATTTACCTCCACGCGTGAACCTGACAAGAATAGAATACTCCAGAAAGCAAGAAGAAACTCTAATGAGTTGGCTAATAACCCTAGAAGACTTGTTGGCTCAAGAAGATAATTTATATTAGGTTATTAGCCTCCAAGAGAAGAAGTCGACCAGAAATAATAATAATATACTGAAAAAGCATGTACCCAGAAGGAGAAGTCGACCCCAGTAAGTCTGCCAGAACCACTATAAATACAGGGTGCCAATCTCTCAATTGACACATCTCAACAGTTACAGAGAGCCAATTTTTCACAGTGCAGTTGCAGTATTGTGCGCAGGTTTGGAGGAGAGCTGTTGGTGCAGCTGCTGCAGCTAGAAGTTATGTTTTGGCTTGGACTATCTCTTGGCTAGGGTTTGGACTATCTGATCAACTCTTGCTGGTACACTATCCTTGGGGAAAGGTGCGCTACCTTTTGTTTGTCTATCTAGCCTAGGGTTTGCTTCCGGAATGATTCTCTGTCAAGGTTAAGGTGCTCGGAGGGTGGCTTCGGCCTATGGTTGGGTGACAAGGGTATTGTCAATGGTAAAACGAGCACAAATATTTCATATTCTAACAGGATTATGACGACTCATTGTTTTAAAGATGCTAAAAAGTACACCAGAGTATGTGATGTTTTTCAGAGGGTTAGTATATGATCCATGAGGATCTTAAAGGCTAAATATTCAAAGTCCTCGAATCTCAGCGAAAATGACACCAAGTCGAAGAGCTTGTCGAGAGATTTCCAATGGTACAAGCGACACCTCAAATAGAGTTTGGATGAAGACGATATGGCTAGTCAAAGTTGCGATCAACCTAGTCAAAGTCAACTTATTGAAATCAACATTTGTACATGTGATGTAAGAAGTCAACTACATAGGGGCGACGTTATCATGATGTCATGCTGATGTCAATATGTTGATGTGGCACCACCCAGGGGTCGACACGTGGCATTCTAATTTAGAAAATTCGATGGCCAAGTGGGCCAATGACAAGGTGACATGTGGCACCACCCATGGGCCGCCATGTGGCCTCCTAACCATGTGAAATGTGATAGGTTGATTGGACGAAAGTAACAAATGACAGGGTGCCACATGGCCCAATCACAAAGCACCATGGGGCACCCCATGGATGCCCAATGAGGGCCTGAAACCAAATGATCGAGAAAAAGAAAAGGTCAGACCGACCGACAACCACATCCCTCAAGTTCCGGTCATTTAACATTTATTATGGGCTATGTATGGGATCTATGCACTCGTCATGTCAAGAGATTGGGCGCCAAAGGATAAACTTGGTGGTAGTTTGGTATGTGTGTGTGTGTGTGTGTGTGTGTATGGTCAGATCACATTATACAATGGTTTCTCTATATTAAAAATAAGTTGCAATGATTTTGTTATATGTATTGTAACAAAAACCTAAAATGGATAGCCCGTGGATTTGACCCGAGGTCTCCCCAACCACAAACGACTTAATATGTATTCAATTTCCAACGGAACCAACGACGGGCTTGGTAAAATCTGCCCAAGTAATTTGATTTAAACCCAATCTTTTTCCAGAGAAAGGGGTTCATGCTTATTCGTACGAAGCACAAAATTTTATGCAGGTATAGGAGCAATAACTGGAAATTGGTGGCATGCAAACCGAGGCGAAGATCCCAAGGGAGCCTGGGATGAGTAGTGTCAGAATTTAATGATTTTACAGTCATTTCTACATGATTTATCGCCATGAATCCATTGGTGAAGTCAAATTTTTCATCCAGACAACAGATCATAAGGCCATTTCCAGTTTTGAGGTATAGCCATGTATTTATGTCAATTTTTGCTGAGATAATATAAAGGCCTCTCCACTTTGAAGTGGGCCCGGAGACATAGTCCATTCTTGGCACAAAATATGTTATCAATCTTTATGTTCTTGTCTCATTTCTCATCGTTTCTCCATATCTCTATCTTCTTCGTTTATTATGCACATAAGCTTTATTTATGTTCTCTAATGCAATTCATGTAATGGTCATCGAATAAAAGATCTTGTATCATGTTGGTATCATAGTGATGTTATTTGACTTGAATTGCGAGTGTAAATGCATACTAGGGCCAAGCTCAAAGAAGGTGAAGGAAAACTCAATACTTTTAACCAAGATATTGGACATGTAACTCGAAGAAGGAAAATGGAGGATGAAGAATTTAGTGCAGAGAATGAGAAGGCTTTCCACATAGATTTCTATCGGATGTCAGGTATGGTAGAAAAATTGTTTGCAGATTATGAGAAGAGAGTGGAAAAGAAGGAAAAGAAGAAGAAAGCTAAATAAGAGGATAATGTTTCACTAAACTAGGGAAATGGAGGAGACCCTCCTAATCCTCCATCTCCATCTTCAAGTTCAATCTCTTCTTCCTCTTCCTCTAATTCTCATCATTCTAATTTTCATCAGAATGATTTGAAAAATACATTATTGATATTAGATGTCAAATTTAATTTTCCCATGTTTATTGGAGAAGCTAATGAAGATAAATTAAATAATTGGATTAGACAGATCAAAGTTTAATGTCGTGTACAATAGATCGAAGAGGAAGAGGCGAAGATCCAGATGGCTTCTCTTTGGCTGGAAGGCACAACCCTTGTATGGTGGGAAAGAAAACTTCAAAAAGGAAACAAACATACTGGTAAGCTCATTTCTTCATGGTCTTAATTTACATCTGCATTGAAAAAGCAATTTTATCCACTGGGTCATGTACAAAAATCCATGATAGAATGGAAAAATTTGAGACAGGGTAAAGGTCAGAGTGTTTAGAGTTTCACAGAGGAGTTTAGGAAACAAGCACTTGCATTGAATATTCCTTTAGATTCTCATGAAAATTTGATGAAATATATTGGTGCACTTCACAGTTACATTCATCACACATTATTGTTTTTTAATCCCACAAACTTAGATGAGGTGTGTGTACAAGCAACTCACCTTGAAATCAAGGGGAAGAATGTACAGGAAAAGCATACAAAGAAACCTTCCAATTTCTAGGGAAACAAGTTCAAAGGGAAAATAAAGGACAAGAAGACAACGACAATGAAGACAGAGGAAGGAAAGCCTTCTTGCACTCATTGCAAGAAAGATGGGCACAATGATGAGCACTGATGGAAGATACATCCAGATCTGAAGCCTAAGAGATTTAGTGTAAAAGGGAAGCGGAAAAATATTGCTACAGTGCAACAAGACCTTGGTTCTGATTCGCCTGATGAAATGAGGATTACAACCGTTGGAGTATAAGGTAAAAATTCCTTTCATGTTGGTTCAAGTTCTATAAGTAAATCTCAAGATAATGAAAGAACAAGAAGTGAATTGTTTCATATAAGAGTTGTATCTAACTACACAAAAATATATACTCTATTTGATCCTGGTTCTCAAGTTAACTTAATCTTAGAAACCATTGTTAAAAAGTTGGGCTTAAAAACAACACCTCATCCTAAACCTTACCCTCTTGGTTGGGTGTGCGACGATGCAAAACTAAATGTCACCAAGAAGTGTAGAGTTATATTTTCCATTGCTTCAAAGTTGATAGATGAGGTTGATTTGGATGTTGTCCCACTTTATATATGTAGTATAGTTTTGGGTAGCCCCTACCTTTATGATAGAAATGTAGTCTTCTTCATAAATGAGAACAAATACCATCTCAAAAAAGATGGAGTGGAATACATTGTTAGAGCTCACAGTATGAAAGTTAATTAAACTATTGTTAGTGCAGGACAAATGAAAAGACTCATCAACACTAACAAGAGATATGTGCTCATGGTTGTGAGAGCAAAATATGCTTAGACATCTAATGATTTTCAAGGATGTGATCCCTCAAATAAAGATGAAATGATTGATGTTATATATAACTATGATGTGATCTTTCAAGAACCAGGTGGATTGTGTAATGTCCCCATTTTGGGACATTATAACATTACAACATTTCAGAGTGTTATGCCTACTCGAGTAGCCAAATAGGGGTGACAGAGAGTTCGGGAGATATTGAGGGGTTTATTTGGGCCCGACTTGTAATGTTCATCATCAAGATCCATTCCGCACAACTAGGCTTTGGTTCCGTTGCATTCTGATGATTTCCGTAATTTTGAGTTATTATGGGTCATATCTTAATTAAATTCACTAAGAAGGTCATAATGGGCATATTACTTGGAGAAACCTCTTAGTGTAATAGCTCATTGGAATCGTGAGGAAGAGTATTACATGATAATATGATGAGAAGTGACTTTCAGTGGCCGGAGAAGCCATCAGGATGGATAAATCACTTTTTAGAGGCAAAATGGTTAATTAATTAATTAATTAAGTGATATAATCAAGGAATAATAAAATAAAGTAAAAGTCACTTGGAGGGAAAAGGTCAACAACGAATTAGGGTTTTGGGAAGCTATAAAGGAAGGGTAAAGCAACCTAATTCATTATGCATTGTTATGATTTGATGTTGAGAGTTCCCAGAGGAGGAGAAGAGATGACCTTACTGTTTTGTGGATTTCTGGAGGAAACCACCACCATTGATCGGTTTCAGTCTTGAGAGACACACCCTAGCCCATCAGAAATACCATCCAGGTATTTCACCGTACTTTTCAGGAGTATCCATTGCAGAGTGCGCAACTCAGTCAGTGAGGGCGCAAGTTAGTTTGAGGGTTTGGAGAGCTGCACGAGATCCGTATCTAGATTGCAGTTTCCTTCCAAGGCATTTGAGATCCAGCCAGGGCGCTTCTATTGAGCCATATATTGTCATATTATGATGGTGGAATCTTGCAGATCGACTCATTTATCCATTTAGGGCACAACTCTTCCAGACAGACATTTGGTGTTGCATGCAGAGTTTCAGAGCAGATCTAGACAAATCCTTTCGACCCATTTTCTTATTTGGTGAGACAATCATTTTGAGCCATATAGTAGCGGATTTCATTGGTGGAATCCTTTGGGGCACATCCAGTTCTCTAGGAGGTGCGCAAACCCCCCAGGGGTCCAGATCCAATGCCTTAGAGACCAAATTTGAGATTTGACACTCACCCATTTCAGTCTAGAGGCCAGGGTGCTTCTTTTGGAGTAGTTTCCAGCGTATTCCGACGGTCTGAACTTCCAGATGAGTTTTCCATCTCGTAGCGGTTACCGTACTTCACCGGAATCACATATTTTCATAGATCTATCCATGCATGCATCAAATATGCTATCATCTTCTGATCACGGGAATTTTTATGTTATTTGATTGTATTCCAGTACTGATCCATGAGATCTGGCTGACATTTATATTCTATATTTCAAGTAGGCTATTGTATTTCCATGCTCGAATCGTATTATACTTGATTTTGGGCAATTGATGTTCTTTACTTCTGCATGCTTCCTTTATATGTTGTTTAAACCATACATATGCAACATGCACATGCAATAACCAACATGCACTTGCAATAACCCACATGCACATGCAATAACCAACATGCACTTGCAATAACCCACATGCACATGCAATAACCAACATGCACTTGCAATAACCCACATGCACATGCAATAACCATCAAGATCTCAAGCATACAACTAAAACGCATCCAAAAACCCCCAGTGTATCAGATCTGCAAGACATAGTAATAGATTAGTAGCAAATATCTCGATCAACGGGACCGGGGATATTTCAGTGGTATCAGAGCTTTAGTCCAGCCAGCCTATGACTAAAGTTGATGAGTTCAGCGAGTGACGCAGAAGGCAGAGAGGATGTGGGGAGACAGATATCAGAGGCTAGAGGGAACTGGTAAGGCTCCCATGGAACCAGAGGCAGCCTTCATGTAGGTTATCGATGATATGTTAGCTAGTCAACAGACTATGTCTCAGTCCTTGGCTCAGGTGGATGAGAGATTGGCTATGGTGGACATTCCAGACACACAAGCCCCACATGCAACATAGGGGAACTCAAGGGTAGGTAGTAGACCCCAGACACCTACTCGCACATACACATATTCGAGTAGGATTCTTAGACCATGGTTCCATAGTTTTTAGAGGGCACCACTGGCAGCAACACAACAACCATTAGCACAGAGGTTTCCCACTCAGGTGGAAGACATTGCAGATTACAAGAGGGAGTATGCAACGTTGGGTCGTGACTTCCATCATGACATGACATTGGTCGAGTAATGTGGACTTAGGGGCATGAACCATCCCATAGAAACTCAGAGAGGAGGACAACAACAACAACAGGGGCATAACATAGATTTCATCCGAAAAGTTGGTAAACTCACCATACCTTCTTTTGAGGGATCGTCCAAATGCACTGCCAGAGCTGGGGAACAAAAGCTAGACATGTACTACAAGCTCAACGAGATGACTGAGATGGAGGCTAGTGACTCTTGCGCATTTGAGGGACAGTTGGATGGACAGGATGATAGCGCATGTCCTTCATCTTCCCCGTCAGGAAATGTTGAGGATTCAATACTTCAACATAGTGGTGACACTTGTGAGGCTTCATATGTCTTGGCACTTAGACATGATGATATTAGGAGGTTGGATGACCTACCTATGGGTGTAGACATGGCTTCTAGGAAGTCATGTATGGAGGATGATGAGTTTCCTATGAGGAGCGAGCCACATTTTTCATCTTCTCAATCACCTATGCTAGCCACGACACATGAGGATATCAGTGGCATTCCTGATATGGTAGAGGAGCCTTGTGTGAGGATTGTACAAAAGGAAAATATGGATCGACAGACTCAGGAGGAGAGGTATGGCTTGGAGATAGTTGACCTTACACATACCTATCAGTATGAGGAGAGTGAGTCACCACTCTTGGAGATTCCATTGATGGACCAGGTTGTGGAGACCGACAGCTTGTTGGGACACTTACTCCCAGGATCAATCTACAGTGATGAGGATGCACTTCTTATTGGTCGAGATGAACATAGCACGTGTCTGGACACATCTGTATGGGATCCAGGCGCATATGATATTAGTAGGGTGAGTGCATAGGAGGATATAGCTTCCCATACAGGATATGGTGCGATTCAGATAGGGGTCGCAGTTGGTGATGGCATGCAGTGGCATACATGAGGACTCAATAACACAGGGGATAGTGGGCAGTTCAGTGCCTTATATTTTGAGGAGTGTGTTGTTGGGGATTCCATTGTTGACACTAGCAGTGAGAGGCACGAGGTAGCACCTCAGCAGGATTGTGACCAGGAGTCACGACACTTGGCATGATAGTTGAGAGTCAGTGAGGACATGATCATGGCAGCTACTAGATGCACTGATGATACACATGCATTGGTGGAAGATTATTGTTGGAGGGCCTCAATGGCACATGATAGTTCATATGGGGGACTTGTCATTGATGACTTCCATACACTTAGGGAGAGAGTGATTGTGATGAGGGCTGACTACCAATAGTTGTTGAGGGATAGGGATTACCTATTGGAGGTTGGTGAGATGTATCATAGGGCACTGAGGGAGTAGGAGGTTGAGGTGGACCGACTCACTCATGACTTGGTGAGAACATAGATATTCTTGGAAGGCACACAGATAACCCTTCAGGAATCAGAGTCCAGATCAGAGGAGCTCCTTGAGGAAATTAGACAGAGATCCACTACATCTATTTTAACAGAGAGTCAGATATATCCCTCAACCACATTGCGAGAGGATGTTGGTGGTTTAGCAGTGGAGCACCAGTTGAGGGAGGAGCATGAGGAGTACCCAGGATCACTAATGAGTATGGAGAGATATGATCCAGAGAGGCAGGAGGATATCCATAGGTCACAGGGACCACCCTTCACGAGGGGTGTTGAGATAGTTGGGCACACACATACACATGGGGATTCCAGAGCCAAAGGTAGTTATAAGGACACTTCCATTTATGTTCCAGGATTGGTTGACCTTCATGTAGAGGATGACCCAGTAGTACACCCAGGATCCATGATGTTGCAGGTGTATACAAGAGATCACATGAGTATGCAGGAGCATATAGTGATGAGTGGTAGTTCATAGAGACATATAGAGGTGTACAATGGGATTCATGGGGACGCACTGGATTGCAGGGAGAAGATGTACTTAGTAGAGCATGGAGATTCCTGTCCCTTGCAACAATATACAGATCTGGTAGATCACCTTCATCATAACAACAGTTACGTGAGTGATAATGGATGGAGAATGATTGACCCTCAATTTGTGGAGACACCTATTGTTGTACCCGATGGTTGGTGTTCAATGATGAGTACAGGTGATTATTTACCATGGGTGTTGGTGGACGAGATTTTGGTCAAGTCCTTGGGATTGACCAAAGCATATGATACTTTCCAGTCCTACATTTGGTTGCAGATATTTATGGTAGCCTTTCCCGATACTTTTATCATTGAAAACAACGCAGGGGGAGCTAGACAGTGGCAAAGGACATGGAGAGTTGGTAGGCTGAGACCACCTGACAGGAGTGTCTTGATTGCATACAACAGGATAGGGGTGGGTCATCAGGGGCAGATAGTTGAGGCCCTGAGTGTGATGGAGAGTATCCTAGGCCATGGGACAAAGGATATCTCAGAGGTTGCTACATATTCAAACTCTCATTGGGATGAGGGTGGAGGGCTTTCGACAGTTACCAGTAGGGCACATCAACAGTTAGTGGGGATTGGAAGTGATGAACTTCCAAATTTGACATGGGATCTGGGAGTCCATTGGGTCAAAAGTTTGCTTCATCTTATGAGGATCCAAGAGTGGAGGGTCCAATATGGATACTTTGAGCAGACATTCATGATCAGATTAGAGAAGCATCAACATGATGGTCCCTGTTAGAGACTAGCATGCGACCCTAGGATTACGGGACTGGGCATTTCATTGACTGATGGAGACGAGCGGAAGTTTGCAGGGGGAAGTCACTTTGCTTTCCCATTGAGTTTCAGTATTGGGGAGAGCACGCCACTGGCTGGTGATTCGTTGAGGTCTTGTATTACCTCACTATGGCAGCAACATGTTCAGTCGGTGGGGGCCGTGTTGAGTTTGGTATGGTCTGATAGGATAGACCCATTTCGGGTTGAGGCCATGTGTTATTTGCAGGAGACTCATGGTGTTAATATGTTATAGAACTATACTCCATAGGGCATTGCAGTTCACATTCTAATATGGGACCTAGGGATTGGAGTGCTTGGTATTTCAGCGTTTGATGGAGTTGAGTTTCGAGTAGAGTGGTTTCTCAGGGAGTTGACTGAGATTCTTTGGCCATTGATCATTCTACTCATCAGGAGAATGTGGGTGTCATGAGTTGTGAGCAATTGGAGAGAACACATCTTGAGGGGAGTCTACCTTGTGTCACACAGGTGGATATGGGACCCTGGTATCATATGTAGTCGGATTCAGTTATTGCTTGAGGACAAGCAATATTCCGGCAGGGAGGAATGTAATGTCCCCATTTTGGGACATTATAACATTACAACATTTCAGAGTGTTATGCCTACTTGAGTAGCCAGATAGGGGTGACAGAGAGTTCGGGAGATATTGAGGGGTTTATTTGGGCTGACTTGTATCGTTCATCATCAGGATCCATTCTGCACAGCTGGGCTTTGGTTCTGTTGCATTCCGACGATTTCCATAATTTTGAGTTATTATGGGTCATATCTTAATTAAATTCACTAAGAAGGTCATAATGGGCATATTACTTGGAGAAACCTCTTAGTGTAATAGCTCATCGGAATTAGGAGGAAGAGTATTACAGGATAAGATGATGAGAAGTGACTTTCAGTGGTCGTAGAAGCCATCAAGATGGATAAATCACTTTTTAGAGGCAAAATGGTTAATTAATTAAGTGATATAATCAAGGAATAATAAAATAAAGTAAAAGTCACTTGGAGGGAAAAGGTCAACAACAAATTAGGGTTTTGGGAAGCTATAAAGGAAGGGTAAAGCAACCTAATTCATTATGCATTGTTATGATTTGATGTTGAGAGTTCCCAGAGGAGGAGGAGAGCCGACCTTATTGTTTTGTGGATTTCTGGAGGAAACCACCACCATTGATCGGTTTCGGTGTTGAGAGACACACCCTAGCCCATTGGAGATACCATCCAGGTATTTCATTGTACTTTTCAGGAGTATCCATTGCAGAGTGCACAACTCAGTCAGTGAGGGCGCAAGTCAGTTTGAGGGTTTGGAGAGCTGCACAAGATCCGTATCCAGATTGCAGTTTCCTTCCAACCCATTTGAGATACAGCCAGGGCACTTCTATTGAGCCATCTATCGTCAGATTTTGATGGTGGAATCTTGTATATTGACTCATTCATCCATTTAGGGCGCAACTCTTCTAGATAGACATTTGGTGTTGCATGCAGAGTTTCAGAGCAGATCCGGACAAATCCTTCCGACCCATTTCCTTATTTGGTGAGATGATCGTTTTGAGCCATATAGTAGTAGATTCCATTGGTGGAATCCTTTGGGGTGCATCCAGTGCTCCAGGAGGTGCGCAAACCCCCCAGGGGTCCAGATCCAGTGCCTTAGAGACCAGACTCGAGATACAACACTCACCCATTGCAGTCTAGAGGCCAGGACGCTTCTTTTGGAGTAGTTTCCAGTGTATTCCGATGGTCTAAACTTTCGGACGAGTTTTCCAGCTGGTAGCGATTACCGTACTTCACCAGAATTGCATATTTTTGCCGATCTATCCATGCATGCATCAGATCTACTATCATCTTCTGATCATGGGTATTTTTATGTTATTTGATTGTATTCTAGTACTGATCCATGAGATCTGGCTGACATTTATATTCTATATTTCCAGTAGGCTATTGTATTTCCATGCTCGAATCGTATTATACATGATATTGGGCAATTGATGTTCTTTACTTCTGCATGCATCCTTTATATGTTGTTTAAACCATAAATATGCAACATGCACATGCAATAACCAACATGCACATGAAATAAGCCACATGCACATGCAATAACCATCAAGATATCAAACATGCAGCTGAAACGCATCCAGAAACCCCCAGTGTATCAGATATGCAAGACATAGTAATAGATCAGTAGCAAATATCTCGATCAACAGGATCGGGGATATTTCAGATTGCCTCCCAAGAAGGAGATTCATCTTCAACAAAATGTCCAAATGTAGGCATGTACAGGATGATAGGGATGGAAATGGAAAAGATCAAGAAACAGATGCATAGCTTCCTAGACTAAGGAGTCATCAGGCCTAGTTCATCTCCATGTGGTTCTCCAATTGTGCTGGTGCCAAAGAAATATGACACATGGAGAATGTGTGTTTATTATCGAGCTCTCAACAAAATCACAGTGAAAAATTTATACCCCCTTCCTCGTATAGATGATTTGCTTGATAAATTAAAGAATGTTGTTTATTTCACTAAGTTGGATTTGCGTAGTGGCTACCATAAGATCAGGGTTGTTGAAAATGATATATGGAAGACTTCCTTCAAAACAAAGCAGGGTCTATTTGAGTGGTTAGTGATGCCATTTGGGCTTTGCAATGCCCCGACAACTTTCATGTGTGTAATGAATGATGTATTTCGACCATTCTTAGATGACTTTGTAATTGTATACTTAGATGATATCCTTGTTTTTAGTGGAACTTAAGAAGAACATGTAAGCCATGTAAAGAAAACGTTGGACACTTTACAAAGGGAAAAATTGTATGTAAAATTGTCCAAATGTGAATTTGGAAAAACATTTTTAGTATACTTAGGTCATATTCTAGGAGGGGGACAATTGAAAATTGATCCTTCCAAAGTTGATGTAATTGTAAATTGGCCTAAGCCTACCACTGTAACATAAGTGAGAATCTTCTTGGGTGAAGTTCAGTATTGGAGAAGATTCATAGCCAACTTCTCATTCATTGCATCCCCTTTGCATGCCTTGATCAACATGAAGAAAGCCCTTTAGTGGGGAGGAAGGCAACAAAAAGCTTTCGACACCTTGAAAGAGAAGATAAGCACAACACCAGTATTAACCTTGTCTGACCTACAACAACCATTCGAGATTAAGATTGATGCCAATGGATATGCCATGTGTGCAATATTGATGTAGCATCGTAAGCCTATTTGTTATCACTCTGAAACCTTTTCTCAAATTGTTGTTAATTATCCCACATATGACAAATAATTGTACACATTGGTTCAAAGTGTCAAGAAATGGAATCACTACTTGATAAGTAAGGAGACTATCATACATACAGACCACTAGCCCTTACAATACCTCCAGTCACAAACCAAGATACAACAAGCTCGTCATTTCAAATGGATGGGTTTCCTTCAACATTTCCACTTGGTAATCAATCATAAAAAGGGTACAAGTAACAAAGTAGCAGATATGCTTTCTAGGCCTCCTATTTCTGCATCTATTGTTTTGAAAAATGATTCTTTATATCATGATAGCTATGTTGAACAATATGGAGATTTTAAAGATATTGATGAGAAGATAACCCATGGTGCACAGGTGGAGAACTATCATTTGCAGGGCAAGTTACTCTACCATTTTGGGAAGCTATGTATTCCTACAAGTGAAGGAGTCCATGTAATTCGAGAAGCTCCTACTTCTCTTGTGTTTGGGAATTTTGGGGTAGGAAAAACTATGGCTCATCTGCAAAGGTTTTGTTATTGGCCTTGGATGAAAGAAATTGTAACCAAGTATGTAAAGGGGTGTGTGATGTTCTCTACTTGTAAGCCCACTAATAGAAAATTGGGGTTGTACACACCACTCCCCGTTCCTTCTCATCCTTGGGAGAGCATCTCCATGGATTTTGTAGGGGGTTGCCTATGTCAAAAAGGGGCCATGACTACTTGTATGTAGTAATGGATAGGTTTAGCAAGATGTGTGTATTAATGCCATGTAAAAAGAAGATCGCTGCTAGGAAAACTTCTAATCTTTTCTTCCAGCATGTATGGGTCCACTTTGGACTTCCCACATCCATTATCTCAGATTGAGACACTCAATTCATTGGAGAGTTTTGGACAAGATTGTGGAGAATGATGGACACCAAGCTGAAGAGGAATACTGCTTTCCATCCATAGACTAAAGGAAAGACAAAGGTTGTTAACAAAATAGTGGTTCATTTGCTCTGAGGTTACTGTAGGAAATATCCCAAGCTGTGGAATGATCAGATACAGTATGTGCAACATGAATATAATCGAGCCTTACACTCTTCCATGCAAAGTTCACCATTTGAGACATGTTTTAGGTATCTGCCCAAGAATCCATTGGAATTCACATTTGGAAAAGATGTCGATTCAAGTGAACAAAGAGATGAATACAAAGCCCACAAGTTTATCCAGAGGATCCAACATGTACACCAGAAAATTTAGGAATAGTTGTAAAAGAGTCAGGAACAATACAAAGCTCGCCATGACAAGCACAAAGTTGATCACCATTTCTAGGTTGGAGATCAAGTGTGGATCAACATCAACAAAGTTAGGTTGAAAGGTGAAGGAAAGAAGATCAATCCCATCAGAATCTTCGAGAAGATTGACACAAATGGTTTCCTCCTTGATCTACCACCATACATGTAGATATACTCAGTTGTAAATGTAGAGAACCTAGAACTTTATGAGCCTCCAATGATCATGGATGAAAGGGAGAGTGTTTCAGTACCTTTAGTGGATGTTTTTTCTCCTGAGCACTTGGATGAGTTAAAGGAAGATATCATCCTGGAAAAAAGGACGAGGACTTCATGCAGGGGCATTGTTGAATATCTTCGAGTGGGCCTTAAAGGCACACATCCAAGCAAAGCACAGTGGATTGAGAAGGTGAAAGTGAGGGAGAAATTCCCTCACTTATATGTTGATTGATAAGGATTTTAGAGGCCCAAATCATTCTTAGTGGGGAGGAATGATCCAAGAGGATCTAAAAGGCCAAAAATTCAAAGTCCTTGAATCTCAGCAAAGATGACACCAAGTCGAAGAGCTCATCGAGATCTTTCCAATGACGTAAATGACACCTCAAACATAGTCCAAATGAAGAAGATATGCCAAGTCAAAGTTGCAGTCAACCTAATCAAAGTCAACCTGCTGACATCAACATTCATACAGGTAGGTGACGTCAGCAGTCAAATACATAGGGGTGATTTTAGCATGTAAATGTGGCACCACCTAGGGGTCGACAAGTGGAATGATGATTTGGAAAATTCCGTGGCCAAGTGGGCCAATGACGAGGTGACATGTGACACCATCCATGGGCCTCCTAACCATACAACACACGACAGGTTGATTGGACGAAAGCAACAAATGGTAGGGTGCCACGTGGCCCAATCATAGGTTGCCACGTGGCACTCCGCAGATGTCCAATGAGGGCCCGAAACCAAATGGTCAAAAAAAATAAAAGGACGGGCCAGTTGGTGGCTACATCGCTCAAGTTCCGGTTGTTTAACATTTATTAGGGGCTATGTCTAGGATTCGTGCACCCATCATGTCAAGGGATTGGGCGCCAAAGGATAAACTTGGCGGTAGTTTGGTATAT
>ML796660.1:77136-109903 GCA_009831015.1 Picea engelmannii
TATAGTGGTTGCATTATATTAAAAATAAGTTGCAACGATTTTGTTATATGTATTGTAATGAAAAACTAAAATGGGGAGCCCGCAGATTTGACCCTGGGTCTCCCCAACCACAAATGACTTAATATGTATTCAATTTCCAATGGAACCAACGACGGGCTTGGTAAAATCTGCCTAAGTAATTTGATTTAAACCCAAAATATTTCCAGAGAAAGGGCTCTGTGCTCAGCCGTATAGAGCAAGAAATTTTATGCAGGTACAGGAGCAATAATTGCAGACTAGTGGCATGCAAACCAAGGCAAAGAGCCTAGGGGGCTTGGGATCAACAATGTTAGAATTTAATAATTTTACAGTCATTTCTACACAATTTCTTGCCACAAATCCACTGGTGCAGTCATATTTTTCATCCAGACAACAAATCATAAGGCTATTTCCAGTTTTGAGGTATAGCCATGTATTTATGCCAATTTTTTCTAAGATAATATAAAGTCCTCTCCACTTCGAAATGGGTCTGGAGACATAGTCCATTATTGGGATGAACTTCATTATCAAGCTTTGTGTTCTTGTCTCATTTCTCATATTTTCTCCATATTTTATTCTTCTTTGTTTATGATTCACATAAGCTTTATTTATGCTCTTTAATGCAATTCATGTAATGGTCATTGAATAAAAGATCTCGAATCAATAGACCATCACACATAGATGAGTTTCCCTTGCATCTTTTTCGGGCACTACAGGATTTTGAGAAATGGGTTGTTGATTTCATCGGTCCCATTAATCCACCAACAAGACACTCTCAGGTGAGATATATCATTACCACCACAGATTATTTGACTCACTGGGCTGAACCTGAACCTTTCAAAGATTATTCCATAGATACAACAACAAGATTTATCTTTGAAAACATTATTACTCGATTTGGGTGTACTAGAAGTTTAACCAGTGATCAAGGAGCTCATTTCATTAGTCAGACAATCGCCACTCTTATTAGAGAGTTTTTGATCCAACATCATAAGAGTAACCCTTATCATTTGCAAGCTAATGGCATGGTGGAAGATTTTGATAAGATTTTGGAGAAGGGATGGACGAAGGTATGTTGTGCCGCTTGGGATGATTGGGACGAGAAATTTCATGTTGTTCTTTGGGAATATCAGACTACTACTCATAAATTGCACAAATATAACCCCCTTTTAGTTGGTTTATGGAAGAGAAGCAGTAGTGCCAGTTGAATTCATTACTCCCAATTTGTATATTGCATAAGTAACCCATATTACATATGATGATTCTATTGTGGAACTGTTGGAATTGGAGGAAGCAAAGTTTTTATCAGACTTTAATCAAAATGTGGAAAAATCAAGGCAAAAAACTTGACATGACAGGGATATAAAAAAAAAGACCTTTGTTCAAGGTGACCAAGTGTTGTTGTATGACATTAAGTATCAGAAACATTCGAGCAAGTTGTAGATGCATTGGCTTGGACCATTCGTAGTTGTGGAAGTTCGAGAATCAAGATTTGTTCGATTAGCGCAAATTGATGTTGTTCTTCATCCAGGATGGGTGAATGGTGCACACTTGAAGCCCTATGTTTCTGCTCCTTGAAGACAGTTTCTCCGCACTAATGTTACATGGAGTGAATAAAATAGGTAGGTTAGTTAAGTTTCTGTTAATTTCCATTTTTCCAATAAAGTAGTGACATGTACACCTGTCACTCAGTCCTGGACTCTAGTTGTCCTTGTTAGTTTAGCCAATCCTAGTCATATCATTGTGGTCGAGGAGGCCATGTCAAATATTTTCTGAATTTATTAATGTTTGGTGTTTTAGCTAATGTCATGCTACTTTCCACATGGTCAATTAAATGCAGTCAATACTTTCCTATCATTATCTCTTCCATGTTAGAAAAAGTCATTAATGTTAGAAAGTTCGTCGGTACCTTTTTTGTTAGCCACCATCTCGTTAATATTTTTCCCTATGTGTAATCCCATGTGAAATCTTTGTAGGTAATTTCAAACCACTTATGTTCAAATGCATCGGTTGGAATCTATGGCGGATACAGAGTGGAAAACTCTTCTCGCCACCAAGCCTCATGAACCAAATGTTGCCTTTGAACAAGAATTTGTTGGGGTGCATCCATTTCGGTGCAGAAATGGCAAGACCACCTAGATAACTATGTCATTTTTTGCCAACGGTCCCTACATATCGTCCTTGAGTTGGGCCCTTCATTTGAAGAGGGATCTAGTAAAGAAGTCAAAGGTTGATTAAGGGCGAGTCAACATTTGTTTTCAAGGCCTATTGGGCCCTTCATTTTGAATATTTTAGATAACACGATAATGATAATCATGTGGTAGACAAAGTCAAATAAGTTGCATGACATATGGAAACATAGAAACCTGTGAGAAAGTGCAAATACGAGGGGTAGAAAAAAGAGGTTTTGATCTAGTCAATTGACCATGTCAAGGGGGCACAATCATAAATAAGTGGAAATGTAAAGAAATAAGTAATTTTGGTTTGTTTGCTAATTTGGAAAGATTTTGAGAGTTTTGTATTGAATCCCGCAAAGTACTGTCCCGGGTTGTAAGATCCTGATCTCAATGGGTGAGATAATGTAATGAGGGTCCTTGCATTTTAAGAAGAGATTAGCCAGATCTACAATGTATGACGTAGTTTTGTACTACCCGCAAATAATATAATGATGTGATTGGGGCCCAAAAAGTTTCTTTTTATGGTTGTTTGTTCTTAATGTTGATGGATCTATGGATTTACTGAGTATATGTTTATTTCGTTCTTGTTAATGTCTAAATGTTGTCATAACATGAGTATAATGGTTAAACTATGGATTTGGATGTTGTAGAAATACACCTCATTAGGTATCATCTATAACTCCCTTAATCTTATATGTCTTGGCTATGCTTCGGGTGAGACCTCCTTCTCTTGCTTAAGGTTGAAAATGACAACGTTCCTAGACTACAACGAACCACTTTGTTGGTAAATCACCGAGAAATCTAGTCTTGAATTTATGCCAACACTCCTTTACAAGATTTCGAATAAAAATTCTACTATATTATTTGTATTATTTGTATTATTTGTATCTATAATATATAAATTTGACATCACTATATTGCATTTGTATGTTTTTTTTGGTAGCAATGTTATATTAGTTATGTTAAATTTGTGTTTCATGTTTATAGACAAAATCATCCATGTCTACTTAGATATGCAATATTGACTATTAGTGGTTTCACATTTATGTGATACTTCCATCATTTTCTTTATTTGTTTCTATTGAAGGTTCTCATTTCTGATAAGAATCTTATCTAGGCTTCCAAACAATGATGTATGCTCATTTTAGGAAAAGGGAAGTTGATGCATTTCTATTTATATTGTCGTATTAATATTGAGAAATAAAAAAATTTCACGTATGTGTGTTTTCTTTTCAGGAGGCTTTAAGAACAAGGGATTTGAAGGATGGAACAACTTGTATTGTAGTTGACATTATTTCACCCGAACACTCAAACTCCTATTTCATTGCCTCCTAAGAAGAAAAATATGTTGAGATCACTTATATTTAGGGAAAAGTTTCAAGATTCAATGAATAAATTGACCAACAAACTGTTTGCAATTGGAATTGTTGAATAAATCTTTGAAAAAGGGTTAGAAATGCTTGTTGAAAGGTTGATAGTTGACCTAAAAGTTGAACCAGTTGATCTAACATTTGAAGCAGAATATTAACAAGTGAGTTTATATTTAAGTTTAGTGATTGAGATGTAGTTACTTAGATAGAACTAGTAGCATAGGCAAAGGTATAGGTAGAAGCAGTAGAATGAACACTAGTAGATGTAGAGTTGGTTGTTTAAGCAAGACTACTAACATAATTCATTTATTTTGTTGCTTAAATAATTCAATACCTAGCACCAATAACATAGACTACAACAACATATCTAATTACATGTCTAGTAGCACCATCAATAGCATCAGTGGAACCATCAATCAAAGGAAAAGACATAAATTATTGGGACATCAACAAATCCATATGCTAGCGCATAAGTGTCAAAGGAAATAACAATGGTTATAACATCTAAACTATCAAAAACAATGCTAGAAGTAACAATATAAGCATAGCTTAACCTAGATCAAAGACAATGACTAGGGATGGAAGAATATAAATTGTAGGTCCAAACTAAGTAGTTGATCTGGGTGATTCACTTGGTTAACCAAAACCAATTAAGTTGGAGTTATTAACTACAATGATGCTAGTGTTATTAACTATAGTGACATTGTCATTATTGTTTGTTTGTGTTGTTATGCTAGTTTAAGTTATAGTTTGTTTTGTTGTTTTGTTTTATATAAACAATTCAAATTGTTATAGTTTGTTTTAATGTTATTTATCGTTGTTATACTTTATAATAAAGTTATAGTTTGTTTTTGTTTGTTATGTTTTAGTGATAGTGAGAAAGTTACTTTAAAATATGAATACAATTATTTTTTCAGATTTGTTATCGATAAACAATTTAATTATTTCATTAGGTCTATTAGTTTATTTTTTCTTTTATGTTAGGCATGTTAGTTCAAGTTATAATATGTTTTGTTTGGCAGTTTTGTTGTAAGCTTTGTAAACAAAGAAAATTCAGAGTAAACAACTATAGACATTGACAACTATACCACTATACCATATGATGCAATCTTGAAGTCTCCAAGGTTAAAAATCCACTCTCCACTCTCCAAGAGTTTCCCAGGAAACAAGTTATTTACCAAGAAATAAGAAACGGGTATAAAAAAAGAGGTTTCTTACAATCAATGGGGTTTTCCCAAATACGGTGTGTCAACGTTCGATCATTGGTAACATAGGATTGTAGTCACATTGGAGTTACTCTTCAAGAAAGAAATAACACCTAATGTTGGCATTATTAGGTCAGTCATCATGTTTTTCTTAAGTAATTCACAAAATGATAGGTCAATGAGCAAGTTACTTTATAAGATGAAAACAATGATTTTCATATTCGTTATCAATAAACAATTTATTTCTTTCATTAGAGTTCATTGTACATCCACTCTTTCGGAAGTGAATATTGACATTATCAATATGCTTGTCCAAGGGAGTCAATGCAGTATTTGGGACAACTTTGGTGATCTATTCCAGGAAGCGGTATATGATTGGGTTGCTTACATAGGATGCCATGTCTTATATGATTTGCAGTTGCGGTAGGTACTGACATTTGAGAAATAGAAGATTTTTTCATGCGTACTTTTTGGCAGAGCTTTTGAAATGTGTTTCGATAAATCTCCTTGGTCACTTACATAACTTACAAGAATAACTAGTGTCAACACTATCCCTTTTCATATTCCTTAAAGATTGCAATTGACAAGTCAAAAAATCCCCCAAACACTTTATTGTTGATGTGCACCTTGGTACTTCCAATCTAAACATATTGTTTTGCATTTTGTAAGAAACAATTATCAATAGATTTGCTAAACTCCACAATCACCCACTACTTAATACATTCATCTATGAGATTATGGTTTTCCTCCTCATCCCCTTCACCAATAGGTGTAGTGACACACTCACCTTCAAAACTATACAATAAGGTATCAATGCTAGTGATAATGGTGGCAATAATGTTGGTAGTTCAATAAAGTCTAGAAATAATGTTGTGCCCACATGAGGAGCTATGAATGGGAAACCAAGTGGAATAGAAGGGTAAACTCTCTTAATGTACATGTATGCTTTATCAACATGTTTGCACAAATTTCCCCTCTTCGCATTCAAATAGTGGAAAACTACATCTCCGAACCAAGCTTTCACACAGTGTAGAACATATCTGGTTGTCCAAATTGTGACTTGATGTTTATAATGTAAGGATTTCCAGGGTCATAAATGGCATCTATGTCCAAGATGCTAAGCGCACTCTACCATGATGTCATGCATATGTGTTATGCTATAAAATTCTTATCAAATCCATTTTGTTTCACGAACACAATGAACCAATAGGAGGAGTGTACTTGCTTTGTGAGTTTCCCAATAACCCAATCCATTCTATGGGAAGATGTGTTTCAAACTTGACATAGAACTACTATCAAATCAATGATAATTTTTACAATATGTATAACGTTGAAATTAATATACAATTGTTTTTATTTATTTTTACATAAATTGTCGATGCAAAAAACATGGAATTGACATTGAACACTCACTTCTCCAAGGAACTATTGGTCAGTGTGATTTTGGTATGACTCAATGGAAGAATTTGTTTCCTAGTTTGAATATTGAAAATCCTACATGCTTTGATCCACATACATGCAATATTCCACATGACATACCAACATAAGAAATAATGTTGGCCAAATCACCAACAATAATGAATTATCATTGTGACAAAGTTAGAAACAACGCCAACCAAATCACCAACAATAATAATTAATCACTCTTATAGATTTAGAAATCATGTTGGCCAAATCACCAACAATAACCATTTATCACTATGATTGATTTATAATAATGCTAGTCAAATCACAACTAATAAGGTATCACTGTGACATATTTATGCTCACTTAGTTGTGGCTCCCAATAATCTTTGAAATATTTGATGAAACCAATTTGCTCAAAGAACTTTCCATAGAACTCTAGCAATTTGTTTGTAGCATCCTCAACTGGCAATGAGTAATGTGATATGTGCCCCAAAGACTTTGACATTTCTATCTCTCTTTCATTGTCACAATTATACTTGGTTAGTTTTTCCAACAAACAATGATGCATGTACTAGATGCAAATAATTATTAGACAACCGAACACATCATTGTGTATGAATGTGGATGAACAATATTTAGGTGAACAACCAACAATTAAATAAATACACAACACAACGAAAGAAAGAGAAATTAAGAGATATACACACCCTATCGCCTGGATCTCTGTAAGGACATCATCCACAAGAAAGGATGAAGGTTTCCATGTAGGAAAAGAAGTCAAAACATGTTGGTGAAATTCTTGCGACCATGTCAAAATTGTTTCCCGCACTATATTCTTTGATATGACCCAACAAATAGGAATGCCATTTTGATGTGTGTTGAAAGCCATAATGGTGTACAAAGGATACTTCCATGCATAATATTTTATGAATAAAATATCACATATAAATAACATCGATACGGTCAATAAGGCCACTAGAAAAACCATTTCATGCACGACATATTTTAGAAGAACAACACCCTTGACAAACATTTCATGAATTCAAATGACAAAATAATAACACTTGCTTGGTAAATTAGGCCATTAGAAACAAACGGTTCATGACTTCATTGTACATAATATAATGTTGGCCTAGTAAATAGAGCCCCTTGAAAAATGACACTAGTGTATAAATTATGACCCCTATAATTAAACAATTCACGAATTCATATAATAGAGCAATAACATTGGCCCAGTAAACAAGTTTGTTATAAACAAGATTTTCATGAATTTTACTACATAAAACAATTCCAACATGGAAAATAAGGTGAAGAGAAATCAAAATACCTTGTACTTATTTGTACAAAAAGTAGAATCCATTGCAATGATGTTGTTTTTCCCATGCCTAACAACCTGCTCCACTTGCCATCTTGTAATTGTCCCTAGTGTGAATGGCTCTCAATTCGTTAGAGCAGATCCACGTCATTCTTTTGCACCCAATACTGGATGCTAATAGAGTCATCTTTATGAATCCCATATCGTGGGTCATCAATTTGTTTTCTTTGGTTTAGGATGTCTTTTTTAGTCAGGAATGCATCTCTTCCCATTACAAGCAAATTGTCATGGGTTTGTTGTAATGCAAGCATTTGAACATACTTTTTATGTATCTTAGTTGGAGAAACACCAATACAAAGGAGGGATCCCACCCAATGTTTGTTAGGGTCCTACCCTAACCCCCATACTTAGGATACTTTATTGATGTATGAGGCCACGTTCCTTGAACAAGGCCCACTAAATAGTTAGTTAGTTGCCACTCATTGTAAAAAGGATCCTCTTCATTAATAAGGTGCAAATTAGCTAGTAGGCCCTCATTATAAGTGGGTCTGTAGGTAGTTAATATTATCTATTGATAGTTATATATTGAGTAGAAGGTTTGATATTTTTTTTTGTCAAGAATTGTCATTGTATTTGGAGCTTTTCTCTCGGAGGTTTCCCCCTTGAACATGCAAGTGAACATAACTCTTTATTCTTGAATATCATTAATGCAAGAGATATTTCTCAGGGTTTATCTGTTTTCTCTTGTGTTCTTTGGTTTTGCATGGGTATTATGTGTGATTGCTCTAAAGTTATAGGGTCAAGCATAATATGAGTGGCTTCAGAGGTCTTTCCTGGGCCAAGAAAGGGAGATTTTTTTTTTTTTCTCTTTTTGTATATTTTTGACAATAAAGGACAAACACATTCAAAACAAAATTTGAAACTTTATGTGCAGGATTTGAAGAAACCAACCATAAATATGATTTTTTCTTGAAACAATACCCAAGTTCAAAAAACAAGTGTCCAAAATGAAGTTTGGAAAGTGGAGTTATCATTGATTTAAAATCAACCCCTTTTTAGGGTTTTTTTTTCCAGCAACAACCATGAATTTCATAGATTGGATATCTTTTGATAGAGTGAACATATTTCAGTAAAACTAATGCTAGTAGATCCAAAGAAACCATGGAATTTCATAATTTGGGTGATAATAGCCAATCTGAGAAGTATAGTAGAAATTGTGATCATTTTACATTTTCGACCTCAAACCCAACCTTGAAAAAGTAAGCTATTTTCCAGTGATTTTAAGAGTTTTTCTTGGGTCAACAAGCTCCTAATTTTATTTTTACTTTTAATAGACATGTTCCTTTGTATTTAAATAACACAATGATCTGACATTCAATGGGTAAAACTGTAGTTGAGGAAGAACACACACACGAAATACAGGGGGAATCACATTGTTGGAAACCCTTGTAACTCATGTTGGTACCCTTCAAGTAGTACTACATAAGATAGTAGAAGTATATGGAATCTCACTTCCACGTACCCTTGGGTATATAGGAAGTCCCCTAGGTATATATGAAACTTGCTTTAGATATGTTTATTGACCATGTTGTTTCCATAGTACACCGAGAACAACACTCAGGGAGATCACTTTCTAGTACATGGGTAGTCGAGTAGAATAGTTAAGGTCACAATTGAGCCTCCTTATCTAGTGCCCTAAGATATTGGGTTGAGTACTATTATTGGACCCTGAATATATATCATATAGCTATAGCACCTGACACTCTCTTGTCCTAATGAACCGTGACCTTTTTCAGTGAGCTCACATATGGTGGATCCCTATAAACCAACTCATACCAACTCCCCAAAAAATATGGCCACCCTCTCTACTACCAAAAGCTTAGATCACTTAGAAGTTGAATACACTAACGTTAATGACCATCTTTAGAAAATTTAGCACACCATAAGTGGTTGGGATGAGAAGTTGGAAAACTTGGAAAAAAAGTTGAATGAGAAGTTGGCGCATATGATAACTCAAGGTATACTGGAAGAAGAACCCTAGATTGCACAACAAATTGAGCCACGTCAAGAAGAAAATTCTTAATCAAGACTATTTATCCACTCACAACCCTATTCAGGTCCTCACATCCATAAACCAATGGACAATAACATATGGCATTGTTTTCCTAAGGTTGAACTGAACAAGTTTGATTGTTCTGACCCGTCAACATGGGTCATCCAGATGGAACATTACTTCACCCTCCATGGAAGTATTGATGACATGATGAAACTTAGGGTGAGGGTCTTTTATGTAGATCCATAATGATGGAAATGGTGGGAATGGAATAAATGCAGGCTACATTGCTTGGAGTTAGTTTCCTAAAGTTGTCCATGCATGTTTCAAGCGAGGTAGTCACAATTTGGGGAAACTTACCAAGTTATGCCAAATAGGTTCAATCATCAACTTTATGTTATCATTTGAGCATTTAGTCATATTTATAGAGAACTTAACAAATAATTTCTATAAATAATATTTCATTAGTGGCCTCAAGGAGGAGATTCAAGCACAAGTCAGAATGCAACATCCCACTTGTTGGATTACTGAGAGGGGGGGTGAATCAGTAATAGCGTAATTATAATCATTTTTATCCAAATAATCTAAGTGTTATATCAATGTAGAATTACTATCTAATAATGAGCAATAAGAAATGAACAATCACACACATACACAGTACACCGGTGTTTTACGTGGAAACCCAAATCGGGAGAAAACCACATAATTCTTTTCTTATATGTCTTGAAGAATTACATTAATTGGAAGCACCAACTTCCTTTGTTTTCTAGTTGCAACTAGAAGGAGGCTCCAACCCCCTAGTTTCTCAGGCTAAAACCTGAGGGAATCTCCAACTCCCCAATTCTCTGGCTACAACCAGAAGGAGGCTACAACCTCCTAAGTTCTCCGACTACAACTGGAAGGTGGCTACAACCACCTGCCCTTGCCCCGTCCAACCGCCCTGAAGTAGAAGTAGAATGATGCAACCACTGTCACACTATCACTATGAGATATACCACTGTAAACCTGAACCATGAATCAAACTATGTCTCAAACTGTAATCAACCTGTACCATAAACAAGTGCCTCAACCATGCACCAACCTGTACCATAAACAAGTGCATCAACCATGCACCAACCTGTACCAAACAATATGTAATCAACCTGTACCATAAACAAGTGCAACCAACCATGTTCCAAGTATGTACCAATCACATGTCAACTACTCATCAACTATGACTCATCAATATGTACCAACATCATCAACTGTACACCTCATGTATGTTCCAACTCATCAACTATACACCTCATGTATGTGCCAACTCATCAACTACTTGTCTCAACCATGTACCCAACTTGTACCTCAACCAAAATCCCTACCTAATTTCATAATCCAAATATGATTTATAACTCTATAATATACCTGGTGTATATGATCACATACCTGCAAACCTTCCTTAACTTTAAACAACAAGAGACTAGCATCTACATCAAACTTTTCTTTAGTCTCACATGACTAGTTTTGGATTAGTCAACAACCCTGACTTGAAATAATCATAACTTTGTACCTGTAATGAATAAATATATGAAATTGATACACAATGTTCTTCAGTGTGTTTTATGCAATTCTTCCAGGTTTCACTACTTGGAACCTCTCAGAAAATTAGTTATAGCAAAAATGGCATACCTTGTTGAATTCTGGCTTATTCTAGAGAGCGTGCCCTACACAAAATATTTGTTGAATAGATATGAAACTGTTAAAAAGAATACTACATACTTTACTCTAACCAACACATTTGGTCTTACTGAATTTGGATATGTTATGAAGAAGTTATGACGTTTTTACCCGAAACACATGTTTTTGACTAGTTTCAGGACTAGCCACAAATCCTATTTTCCATGGAGTGTAACTCCAAAAATACAACGACCCACAAGCTGAATTTTTTAACACAGATACTTGGATATGTTTCCTCAATTGAATAGAAATTTCACGGTCTGAATCATTCTAGAAAAAATCTTATTACGAAAATGGTGAGATGACCTATAAATAACATACCTTAGAAAGCATCATCAAAAGAATTTATCCTTCCTTGAATTCCGGCCTTCTTTTCTTCACCTTCCCTCAGAAACTCGGCTTATATATCCTTTGGTTACCTCAAACACCTATAGATATTCAATATGCTCAGTTGTGATTTAAATTAGAGAGCCTTGCCTCTTATTTATACTCTCCAAGTAGCTTCCTTAAAAACATCTTCTAGGTCACTTTGCCCACTTTCCTTATTTTAGGGTTAACCCACTTCTAATTTCTTCATTAAATTTATTATTTAAATAATTGATTTTGTATTCACTTTGAATTATGGTGCATTCATCACTTCAATTTATTTTTTACCTTTAAAAGCTCTTAAACCACTTTGACTACTTTGACCTTTTGGGGCTTCTAGATGACATATGAGGGTCCTCCAACTTCGTAAGGCCATAACTCTCAAACCGTGAGGAGTTATGTGACGTTCCACATACCACCAGAAATCGAATGCATGTAATATCCATATAGAATAGTATTACCTGAAAATATATCAAAACTCATACCATTATCCATCAAACAAACTTGGGTCCATTAACCAAACCTCGGTTCTCCAACTTCTCATGGCCATAACTCTCTAACCGTGAGGAGTTATGTGACGTTCCACATACCATCAGAAATGACATGAAAAGAACTATCCATCTAGGATAGTTTCACTGAAAAATTCACTGGTGTTCATCTTAGTATTCCATAAATAATCATGGGTTCTCTAACCATACTTTTAGGATAACTCAATCCGCAAAGCGTCTTCCCGTGAAGGATTTCACCATAAGGGGACCACTTTGGAGTTCATCCATTTCTACTTATTATCAACCATGACAAGACAATAATGAGTCATCTTTACATCAAACAATATTGGGTCCATTACCCAACCTTTGTGCTACGGGGCTTTCTTCAAGGGTTGACATCAATGGCAACCAACCTTAATCAACAATATCTCCCTTTGGCATTGACGACAACACTCTGATGCAATACTGAAATCATATCACTCATGATCTCCCTGGAACCATGCCTCTATCCCATGTATCTAATAAATATGCTCCCCCTTGAACCATGCCTCTATCCTCTACCTATGTCCTCTGCATCTGATAAATCTCTCCCCCTGGAACCATGCCTTTGTCCTCTGCATCTGATAAATATCTCCCCCTTTGTCATCAATGGAAAAGGTATCTTTCCATCTGGGGTTGCTCCCCCTAACTGAACTGTCCTCTTATGGTGCTTCCTCGTGTAAATCAAAGACATATAAGATAAGCATTCAAAAAGCGTTCATTTCAGAGTAGAAATAACTCCAAGTCTCTGGCGAAGATATTCAAAGGATTCCCATGGAAGTGGTTTTGTGAAGATGTCTACCACTTGTTCTTTTGTGCCCACATACTCAACTCTGATGTTATTTTCTGCAACCTACTCTTGTAGAAAGTGATACTTGATTGGAATGTGCTTCGTCTTGGAGTGCATCATTGGGTTCTTCGAGATATTGATGGAGCTTGTATTAACATAATAGATTGGAATGGGCTCATCATACTCAACCTGTATATCTGTCAGAGTTTGCTTCATCCAAAGAACCTATGTACAACATGATGTTTATGAAATATACTCTGCCTCGGCTATAGATAAAGATACTGATGATTGTTTCTTTCTTAGCCATGATACTAAACACTCAACCAAGTAGAATGTTGCTCCACTAGTGCTTCGTCGGTCATCAATACAACCTGCCCAATCTGCATCTGTGTAGGCAATAAGTGATAGATCCTTTCCTTTTTGATACCATAACCCAAACTCTTCCATTCCTTTGAGATATTTTAAAATCCTCGTCACTTCTAACACATGTGACTCCTTTGGTGCTGCTTGAAATCATGTCACCTCTTCAATTGCCTGCATTACATCTCGTTTGGATGCTGTCACATATAGTAGGCTGCCAATCATTGACCTGTATTTCCTCTGATATGTAGACTTCGAATCATCATCTTTGCTCAACTGGCAACTGGTTTGCAATATTCCATTCTAAACCTCTTTAGCATTTCTTTGATATACTTGGTTTGAGAAATAAAGATTCCTTGGTTGCTTTGATGTATCTGAAATCCCAAAAAGAAGGATAGTTCTCCAAGTAATGACATTTCAAATTCATTCTGCATATCTTTTGCAAATTTCTGGCTTAACCTGTCATCATCACTACCAAAAATAATATCATCAACATAAACTTCAATTAATAAAATATTACCGCCACGTAGCTTGATGTAGAGGTTGTTGTCTCCACTTCCTTTTTTGAACCCTGCTTACTGCAGATACTTATCCAGTCTAGAGTACCATGCTCTAGGAGCCTGGTTTAGACCATACAAGGCATTCTTTAATTTACACACATAATCTATGTTCTCTGACAACTGAAATCCTTCTGGTTGTTTAATGTAGACTTGTTCTTCAAGTTCCCCATTCAAAAAATCTGATTTTACGTCCATCTGATATACTTTAACATTTTTGGAGCATGCATAGGCTAAAAGCAACCAGATTGTTTCCATTCTGGGAACTGTGGCAAATATCTCTTCAAAGTCGATTCCTTCAATCTGTGCATATCTTTTACATACCAATCTAGCTTTGTTCCTTGTAACTTGTCCATCTTCATTTAATTTATTCCCGAAAACCCATTTTGTGCAGATCACATTCTTATTCTTTGGTCTTGGAACCAGTTCCCAAGTGTCATTTTTCTCTATTTGATCAAATTCTTCATTCATGTCCTTATTCCAAAATTCATCCTTGTTGGGTTCTTCAAAACAATTTGGTTCAATTGTAGATAAGAGTGTTAGGTGTGTTTGCTCTGGTGAACGGATTTTTCTTCTAGTCTCAAATCCTGCATCTTTGTTTCCAATAATCTAATCTGAAGGATGGTTCTTCTGTACTCGTTTGCTAGGTGTCTTTGAAGATACTTGTTGAACTTGCTCTTATTTTTATGTTGGATTCTCTTCATCTTCCTCTTCTACTTCATCTTCTGCTTCTTCTTCTTTGAAAATTTGTTCCATTGATTTGTTTTCTTCTTCCTCTGATTTTGGTCTGCCTATTTCATCAATTGTTACGTTGATGCTTTCCACAAATTTGTTCAATCTTAGATTGTAACACTTGTATGATTTCCTTGTACTTGAGTAACCAACAAGTACTCCTTTGTCCACACGATATTCAAACTTTCCCATTCTGCCATCTTCTCTTTTGATGTAGCATTTGCTTCCAAAAACTATGAAGTGCTTCACATTTGCTGGTCTTCCTTTCCATAGCTCGTAGGGAGTTTTATCAGTGTTGTTTTTGAGCATTTCTCTATTTTGAATGTGAACTGTTGTATGAACTGCCTGTGTCCAAAATATATCTGTCAATTTGGAATCCATTAGCATTGTTTGAGCCATTTCCTATACTGTCATGTTCTTTCTTTCAACAACTCCATTCTGTTGAGGTGCCCTAGCAATGAAGAATTTCCTTTTTATTCCATGACTGCTGCAGTAGTCCATAAATTAATTTGAAGTGAACTCTCCTCCATTATCAGATCTCAAGCATTTGATTCTTGAATCCATCTCATTTTCAACCATTTCCTTGTAGATCTTGAAGTTTTCAAAAGATTCTGACTTGCTCTTGAGAAAGCAAACTGCAATCATTCTTGTATAATAATCAACTAATAACATAACGTATCTCTCACCTTTTAAGCCCTTTGTTGTAGTTGGTCCAACTAGATCAGTATGCACAATTTCCAATGGTCTTGTTGTTGAATATTCCTTTGATTTGAACCTAGTCTTTGTTTGCTTTCCTTGTTGACAATGCTTGCATAAAGTGTTGGTTCATTTCGTGATCTGGGGCATTTCTATGATTGCTTCTCTTTTGCTGACTTTGACAAGGTTATCAAAATGCATGTGACCCATTCTTCTATGCCATAGACAAATTTCATCTTCCTTTCCTAGACAACACTTTTCATTTCCAATTTCACTTAACACATATATGTTGTTTGAAGTTCTTGCAGCTGTATCGACCAATTTCCCTGAACCTTCTCTTCTTATCTCACACTTTTCTGAATCGATAGTAACTTTATGACCTTGGTCACACATTTGACTCACACTTAAAATATTATTTTAATATCTTCTACCAATAGAACAATTTGTGCCTTTTTATTCTTGTTTCCAATTCGTACTGTGCCTTCTCCAATGATTTTGGCTGAATTATCATTTCCAAAGGAGACTGATCCATTTATTTCCTTTCACAATGTAAGAAATTTGTCTCTATCACTTGTCATGTGTTTTGAACACCCACTGTCAACATACCAACCGTGTTTCTTCTGCTTATCTTGTAGAGCGACTGTGCATTCTTCATTTATATACTGATCTTGCTTTCTTATCCATGTCATTTTCTGAGGTTCTTGTCTGTGACTGTTGTTATTCTATTGAGGTTCTTTAGGAGGGACTGTCATTCTACAATTTTTGGCCACATGTCCAAAATTGTTACATTTGTAACATTCCACTTCAGTGCTCAAAGATTCAAACCTGTTGTAACTTTTTCTTTGTGTTTCACTAGTTCTTCTTGAGTAACCCCTTTGTGTATGACTCTCAAAGTTATTATTGTTCCTGTTGGCATAGGTGCAAACCTAGGGTTTAGCTCCAAGAGTGCACCAACAAACCCTAGCTACTGGCCCTTTCGGCAACACCTGCGAGGCATATGTAGTTTCACCCGAAGCAACTATGTGGGGGTTGCAGGATAGAGATGTCTACAACCAGAAGGAATGTAAAGTGTGTTCAAAGTGATCGACACACAACAATCTAGTATTCTTTATCTTCGTAGGATATACTGCGCAAGATATATCTATCATATCTAACACAATAATGCAATAACAGTATACCAATAACAAAGAACAAAGAACCGATCACACATACAACACAAGATATACTTGATTCACCCTCTCTCTAAGGCTATGTCCACATAATTGTGCTTTATAATGTATTAAGATGAAGCATACAGTTCTTGTCTGTGCTCTTAGCTAGTAGATCTTATTTCTTCTCCTCTCTGTCTCTCCCCTTCCTACGCACCCAGCTGCAGGACTTGACCTTCACACCCAGCTGAATATCTTACAATACCAGAAGGCTCTCACACTTAGCTCTTCTCTCTCACACAACAATAATCACTCATGTCAATAGTACAATTAGATAGAACCTCCTTCCCTCATGTAGGTTCTTATTTATACATTACAATATCTCACCGACATCCTTAGGTCGAAACCTAGGTGTCAAAACCATAGATACCAAAAACCTAGGTGTCTAAAACCCTAGGTCAACTTGACCTGCGTTTTTAGGGCTTCGCCAGTCTGTCTTTCCTTCCTTCTCGCGTGGTGCTCCAAAGCATCCAACAATGGCTTTTTCTGCTTGTTGAGTTTTACATGATCCTTCTTTCTTGTTGACTGTCGTCCTCGATTTCCTCGTTCAACGCCTTGATTCATGTTACTTTGCTCTGTCTTTTCTTCTCTTTTTCTCACTTCAACCCATTAACAATAACCGTGTCTTCCGCTTAGTTCACATTTTGCCTTTTCTTCCTTGATCTTCGCTTATTTCCATAACCAAGGGCCAACAGGCCCCCAACAATCATCTGTGACTCGTCCCAAGGCACTTCATATTTGACCTTTATGTTTTACTTCAACTTCAGACTGTGCAATGCAGCCTTTTCTTTCTTCTCTATGCCTTGTCTCCTTCCTTCCTTGTAAAGACTGTCTTTTCTGTGTCTGGTACCCAGTTTCAACTGCACTTGGTACCTAGACCCTTTTCCTTATGATTTTACTTAGAGCTACGGGGCAACGAGTTTTCATAATACAATTTCAACTGGCTCCCATTCACTAATCCTTTCTTCCATTCTCCATTCAAAGTATTCAATTGTGCAGCTCCTCCTTCCGTAACATAGGCGATCTCATATGGCCCGAGCCAATGTGTTCTGAACTTCCCAGGATGTTTTATGAACTTACTGTCATATACCAATACTATATCACCTTGTTTAAATGCCTTCTTCTTTATGTGTCTATCATGATAGGCCTTCTCTCTTTCCTTCTGTATCTGCTGATGGAATCCTACAATAAATCTGTCTTCTTTAAGTTCAACCAACTGCGCAAGACTCTCTTGAACAACGCCAGTGTCATCCATGTCTGTAAAGGAAACAATTCTTAGGATTGGTACCAAATATTCCATTGGAACAACGACTTCGAGACCATAAACCAACTTGAAATGGGTCTGCATTGTTAATTTTTTGCAAGTGGTTCTATAGGCCCATAGTACTGCTAGTACTCTTAAATCCCAGTCATCCCTGTTCACACTGCAAATATTTGTCAACGCTGTCTCCAAGATCTTGTTGAATGCTTCAACGGTCCCATTTTCTTATGGATGGTTAGGTGTGTTCTTCTGATGGTAGACTGCAAATTCCTAAGTCAAGGCTTCAACAGTATTATTTATGAAATGTTTGCCTTGATCACTCATAAGGATCTTTGGGCCTCCAAACCTGGTTATGATGTCATCAAATATGAAGCACGCAACTATAGTTTCACTACAGTCCTTAACTTCTCTTGCTTCAACCCATCTGGTCAAGTACTCTGTTGCTGTAATTATGTACCTTGATCATGTGCGCTTTCCTGGTGGGTTTATAGGTCTCACGAAGTCGATGGCCCATTTCTCAAATGATTTTAGGGTCAACTGTGGTGCTAATGGAATTTCATCTCCTCTGGATGGTTTCCCAACTCTTTGGCATACATCGCAGGCTCTGTAATAGTCTTTAGCATCTCTGTGTAAGGTAGGCCACCAAAGGCCAACTCTAAGCACCTTCTGCGCGGTTGCTTTCCCTGCGTAGTGTCCTCCTACGATTCCTTCATGAACTTTCATGAGGATCATTAGTCATTCTTCCTCCATAACACATCTTCTCATTATCTCATCAGGTCCCATATTTTATAGCTGTCCAGCTATAAGTGAAAAGTATGCAATGCGCACTAGTAGTTGTTTCTTCTGGGGAATTGTATATTCGCTAGGTGCCATTCCTGTTGTCAGGAACTGGACTATTTCTGCTAAGTGGTCATCAATATTTGTAATTGCCAACAACTGTGCGCCCGACAATGTATCCTCCAAACTAGTGGGCTCTTCTCCATGTTCCAACCTCAACAAGTGGTTAGGACCTTTGTACATTCTTCCTGGATTTACTATGATCTCAAAGTCATATTCTTGAAATAACAGAATCCATATGCATATTCTCCCCCCAACAATGGCTTGTTGACTAGGTATTTCAGTGTAGAGTGATCGGTAAACATTTTAAAGTGTCCTCCCAACAAGTAGTGGAAAAATTTCTACAATGCATACACCATGGCTAACCCCTCTCGCTCAATAGTGGTGTAATTGATCTCAGTAGTTGATAGCTTCCTGCTGGAAAAGGCTAATGGATGGTAAATATCTCCTTCCCCAGGTTGTTCTAATACTACTCCTAAAGCAATAGAAGATGCATCGACATGCACATGAAACTCCTTGCTCCAATCTAGAAAAACCAGAATAGGCGTAGTAACCATTTTCTGTTTCAGTGTGTCGAAGCTCTGCTAGCACTCTTCTGTCCAACTAAACTGATAGTATTTCTTCAAAATCTTCCCCATGGGTGCTGTAATCTACGCATATCTTTTAATGAACTTCTTGTAGTATCCAGTATGTCCCAGCACAGTGCGCAGTTGTTTGACTGAAGTAGGAGGGGGTAGATCAACTATAATGACAATTTTAGATGGATCGACTAGCAATCCTTGCTTGCATACAATATGACCTAAAAACACTCCAAATGGTGAGAAGAAGATGCATTTATTCATATTCAAGACAATTTGACACTACTTTCATTTGTCCAACATTAGCCTTAGACATTTAATATGATTTTTTAATAAACTAAAAACAGTCCAATCATCAAAATATGCTTCTAGAAATTTATGCAGAAAATCCTTGAATGCTTCGACCACCACCCTGGAAAAGATGGCCAGGGAATTATTCAATCCAAATGGAATCACTGTATACTGATAGGACCCCCATTTTTTTGCAAATGTGGTCTTATGACAATCTTCCTTGGCAATCCAAATCTGATGGTATCCCGAGAATCCATCTATAAAATAGTATACCTCCCGGCCTCCCACATTATCTAACACTTTGTCAGTGAATGGTGTAGGGAAGGGGTCATGCAAACATGCATCATTTAGCTTCCCGAGATCTACACAGATCCCAATCTCTCATGTCTTCTTGTCTTGCACCACCATAGGGCTAATCCATTTTGATTCTTCCACAGGTTCTATAATCCCTGCTTCTAGCATTCTGTCGAGCTCAATCTTCACTTTCTCCTTATATTTATGGTTCAGTCTATAGGGTTTCTCTTTGACTAGTATTGCATCTGGTTTCAAAGGGATCCTCATCTCTCCCATAGGCCCTTTAATGCCCTTCATATCAGTGAAATTGGTTGGAAACAAGTCCTGATATTCATGTAGTAATTCTGTAATCTTGTCAATAGTGGAAGCATCCCAATAATCTCCAACATTTTCAAGCTTCGATGTCTATTCTGTTCCAATATTGACCTTCTTAATCTTGATTGGCTATCCAATGAATGGTAACTCAATTCCTGGTCCTTCCACATCTCTTTGGCCTTCTGTTTCTGCGATGTTCACCTTTCTTGGATCATTGTCTTCATCAACATTGATGTTGTAACAACCTTGCAGTTTTTGGAGAGGCGCAATCCATTCGTCCTCTTCTTGCTCCAAAGGGAGGTTAGATGCCTCCTCGAATACTTTCTGTCTTACAATCTACAATGCTTGATGTAATGAAGGATATTAAATTTCAAATAAGAATGTGGATACAAAATTCTGAGTCATACCTTCCCAATCTTTAGTGATAAGGTGGTGCAACTCTGCTTGAAGGTACCAGTTGATAGGTGTCGTTTCTAGTGTGTTAATGAATTTGTGCACCCACTTCTCTTGAGGAATGTTGCTCTAGGCTTCTTCGCAACTTCTCACATGGTCCTTTGGGTAGCTTCGACCTGTGTATCGAACTTCACAGCCTTCTACTTGTGCTAAGAATTGCGATGTCATCAAGGTACGACATTGTACCCAATCTACAATGTTGGTTTTGTGTGTCCCCCACCATCTTGTTGGGGTTTCTTTTAGGGCCTCATCCATTGCCAACAATCTTTTTTGCATGGGTACACTTTCTTCAAATTACGACAAGAAGGTTTCTAAAGGATTCAGACCATCAAAGGTGGGTAAGTTACTTACTGTTGTGTCGATCCAACAAACTTCTCTGATTAATCTAACACATCTTCTTGTAGATACTTCATACATTTTATTTTGCCAGTTCTCCAGTGCTTCTTTTGAGTTTGATGAACATGCGTTGTCACTTCGCCAACTTAGGTTTCCATCGATCGTAGGATTAATGTAATCCTGTTGTCTAGCTGTTAATTTGTATATGTTTTCCAGGTCATATGTGCGGTCTTCTTCTTTGATGGGCTCTGTGTATCGCTTACCTTCATCTAGATATAAGGGTGCAATGACCCTAAGGACATCTCTTTCAAACGTCATACGTATTTTATTTAAATCAACCACAGTCAAATTATTGAAATCCTAATCAATTCCTAAAAACACAGGGTAAGGACAACTATCATCAACTATCTCAATTACCTCAAAATATGCAAACGTTCTTACTCCATTGATGTCCACAGGGACATGCTCCAATCGTCCAAAGGGGCTGTCAGCTTGCTGATTAGCCATCCTGAGCCTGATAGGGGAGTAGATCAACTTCAGTTTTCCCATCAGTGCCCAAGTTTGCTTCGTCGTGACATTGACCTCTGACCCTAAATCAAGGACCACGTAGTCTATATCATACTCACCAATATGAGCATTCAAGTGTAGTTCCTTATTTTTCCTCCTTTTTTTAGCGATTTGGTGTACTGCCTTGTTCAACAAGGGGTCTATCTTTCCTAGCTCATACTTTCTGATTAAACTTTGTAACTCTTGTACAATGCTTTCATCCTGAATCAACTTAATGCAAGTATATAAAAATTCCATGAGCTTGCTTCCCTCTTTTCCTTCTTTTGGAGAAGCAGACTGATAGAATTCTAGAGGCATTCCATATTCTCTTACTTCTGGCTGTGTCTTTGATGAAGAGCCTTGGTCTGCTTTGAACTCTTTTATTTCCTCCTCAAATATATGTCTTTTTTTCTTTGCATCAAAAGTTTGGTTCTTCTCTGCAACTTTCTTAATTCCCGAGTCTTCTGTAGTCTTTCCTTCGGTCAGTCTGTCTTCTCTTGTAACACCGCCTCCTCTAGTGATAACAATGAATCTGGGGTCTTCTTCGCGAGGTTCTACATATATCAGTTTCACTTGCAGGTTTTGCTGAGGTCCTCGTCTTTCCTGAAGCTTAGCCAACAATGCTGGACATTCCTTGATAACATGCTCGAAGGACTTGCAATAGTTGCAAGTGGTACAAGGGTTCTGATAGTCCCTTGCTAGGTGTCCTGGATGTGCGCAGTTATAACGGATTATCTGTCCTTGACCTCGACCCATACCTCCTCCTTCTCCTTGTCCTCTGAATCCACCGCGAGGATTGAAGTTTCCTCTCCTAGGGGAGTTATACTGCATAATGTTTCCTTCTTGCTGTACTTTGCCTTGAATTTTGTATATATTGACCTTTCATGCATGATATTGTAAGCCCTACAACCCCTATCATCATGTCCCACAAACTTACAGAATGTGCAATACAAATTTGTGGGTGTCTGAACATATTTTTGCATGTAATAACACTCACCAGGGCGATTTCTATTTCTGCATACCTCACACCAGGGTAAGGTGATTTGCTTCAAAGGGCTCAGAGCTCCAGAGGAAAAATATTCATGGAATAGGGGACAATGTTCCTTGTCATGGCCTTATGATCTTCATTTGACACACCATATGTCTTCTCTTTTATCTTTTCCCTTGTCTTTTTTCATATCTTCGACCTGCAGAGACAAACTAGTTAGCTGACTCAATATTTGACTCATACCTGAACTGGATTCTCCCATAGGGGCTGATTATAGCTTCATGGCTATCTCTAATGCCTCAGCCTATGAAGCAATATTTCATTTCATCAGAGGAACTCTGATGTGTGGTAAAAGGGTAGCAATGAACCACTTTTTCTTCTGCTCATTTGGGATCTGAAAAGTCAATCGACTTGTTAAGGTCTTAAATCTCTGATCGAATTCCAAAACGGGTTCGGCTACCTTCTGCTTGATCTCTTTAAGCTCTGTAATACATTGTGATTCTAATTTAGGTTTCTTGAATTCTGCAATCAACGCATTCTTGATCTGATTCAATGGCTTAGGCTATGCAAGTCGTTGGACAAGCTTTATGCATTGGCTCAGTGCACGATCCCTTAGGGTAGTACTAAACTGGGTTCTTTTAACAGCTTCGTCAGTGACATTCTTAATATTCCATATGGCTTAACATAGGAACCAACACTGATCAGGATATTTAGACCCATCTCCCCTAAATATAGGGAGCCTCATCTCATTTTCCATAGATCTTCCTAGGTTTCCTAGGTTTCCTGTCCGAGTATATATTGAACTGCTAGTAATAGTACTCTGTGGACTCTGGTGATTATGACTATTCTGATTGCTTAGTGCTGTTGAGACAACAAGGGGATTAATAGTACTTACTTCAGTAGTTTGTGCAATTCCTGAAGTTTCTGGCTCGTCTCGGCGGGGTTCTTCAGCTTTCCCTTCCTCTGCCCTAGCGGGTTCTAAATGCTCTTCATCCGGCAGGTCTTCCTCTTCTCCACTGTAGAAACCCTCGTCCTCGTAGTTCTTCTTGAATAAGTTCGCAATATGAACTTCTCTGAACACTCTCCCAATGCACGTATATCCAGCTTCTGTTTTGTTGTCATTGTCCGAATTCCTGAACATTAGCTTTTCCAGATCCAACCAATCCACTATATCTTCAAGATGTTCTTCTCATGCAATAGCATCTTGTTCCTCACCTTCAAAAAATGTAAAATTTTTCCTCTGGGTCCCTTGAAGAAATATCTCTCGGCTTGGCTAAATGACTCTACTCTGTCAACAACAAACTCGTTGATGTACCCTCCAATGGTGCTATCAAACCAGTGATCTACTACTTGTGACACGTCGTTATCGACTCTCTTGACCTTATTGATCAACGCCAATGTCGAAACCACAGGAGGTCTAGATCTAATCTCCAACTGGGTATCTGCTAACCTAGCTAACCACTCATATAGCTCCTAATGGATTCCTCCAAAGAAAATATCGTCTATATCAGTAAAGATATATCTCTCCAACCAATCCTCTATACTAAGATTAGGGTTCTTGTTTTGGGCTTCAATGAAGTCCTTCTCTTGACCCTCTATCCACTTTTGAATTTTTGTCTTTGATGGAAACCACCTTGACATTCCCTCAAGAAGATTCATGTCTCGACAATGGAACCATTTGTTTGCACAGGGGCAGACCCAAGGTTCAACTCCAAGAGCGCACCAACAAGCCCTAGCTATTGGCCCTTTCGGAAACACCTGAGAGGCATATGCAGTCTCACCCGAAGCAACTATGTGGGGGTTGCAGGATAAAGATGTCTACAACTAGAAGGAATGTAAAGTGGGTTCAAAGTGATCAAAACACAACAATCTAGTATTCTTTATCTTCCTAGGATCTACTGCACAATATATATCTATAACAGAACACCAATAACAAAGAACAGAACACCGATCACACATACAACACAAGATATACGTGGTTCACCCTCTCTCTAAGGCTACGTCCATAGAACTATGCTTTATAATGTATTAAGATGAAGCATACAGTTCTTGCCTGGGATCTTAGCTAGCAGATCTTATTTCTTCTCCTCTCTGTCTATACCCTTCCTGTGCACCCAGTTGTAGGACTTGACCTTCACACCTAGCTGAAGATATTACAATACCAGAAGGATCTCACACTTAGCTCTTCTCTCTCACACAACAATAATCACTCATGTCAATAGTACAACTAGATTGAACCTCCTTCCCTCATGTAGGTTCTTATTTATGCATTACAATATCTCACCGACATCCTTAGGTCGAAACCTAGGTGTCAAAACCCTAGATACCAAAAACCTAGGTGTCTAAAACCCTAGATACCAAAACCCTAGGTGTCTGAAACCCTAGGTCAAATTTACCCGCATTTTCAGGGCTTCACCAGCCTATCTTTCCTTCCTTCTCACACGGTGCTGCAACACATCCAACTGTGGTTTTTTCCGCTTGCTAAGTTTTCCACGATACTTCTTTCTTGCTGATCTATCGTCCTCGATTTCCTCGTTCAACGACTTGCTTCCTTTTACTCCGCTTCATATTTTCTGCTCTTTTTCTCACTTCGAACCAGTAACAGTCATTGTGTCTTCCGTGCAGTTCAAATTTTTCCTTTTCTTCCTTGATCTTCGCTGATTTCCATAACCAAGGGCCAGCAGTTCCTGTTGTTAGCTCTGCAATTCACAACTTTATGTCCAAAATTATTACATGCATAACATAAACCAAAAAATATTGTTTGATACTTGGGAGTTGAAGATCTTATGAAAGAAGGTGCTCTTATGAATCCTTCTTCTTCTTGAGGCCTATCTGTCTATTGTTGATTCTGAAATCTGAATCTTCTCGGTGGAGGAGTGTCCCTGTAATCTTCCTTGTATATCTTCCTATCCCCTTTGATTGTTTCTGCATAGCTTTTTGGATTTATTTATTGATCTATTGTTTTGGAGCTTGATCCCTTTTCTATCTGATTGTATCCAAGTCCAAACTTGTCAAGATGAGATTTTTTAATGTTGATAATGTCATCCAGAAATTTTGATCTATTCTGCATATTTTTCTTTTGAATATCCTTTCTCCGTGTGACAATATCTACTTCCAAGTTTCCAATGATCTTGTCCTTTTCTTCTAGTTGTTCTTTGAGCGCTTATTCAATTCTTTTATCTTCTTCTATTTGAACCTTCAATATTGTGATCATTTGTTCTAGTTCTTGAGTGTCCTTTTTATTGTCTAGTTCTCCTTGTAGTTTCTTGTTTTTCTTCTTTTCTGTTCTGATAACTTCTATGGAACACATTAATTCTTCTCGATAGTCAACTTTTGCCTCTTCAATTTCGTCTTCGACTTCTTCATATCCTTCTTCAACTTCTTCATATTCTTCTTCAGAGTCTTCTTTGTCAGAATATTTTACTGCCATGAATAGAAATCTTCATGTCTCATTGTCACTGATTTCATCTCATCTGATGATGAAATGTCTTCTTTGATGCATAAGATTTTCTTGAAATCTTTCTTTGTAGTTCTTTTTCCTTTATATGTGTGTTTTCCTTTTGAGTAACCTTCATCATTTCTCTTTTTATTATGAGGACATTTGTTAGCAAAATGACCAATACCATCACAATTAAAACAAATTAAAGGAAGTTTACCTCTAACCTACCATTAGTTCCCTTGTTCATTCTTTTGACGAAGTTGGCCACTTCTTCATCATCTTTCGAGACGTCGCTGCTGCTGCTATATTCTTCTTGTTCCTTTTTCTTTTTCTTTGATCTTTTGGATGCTTTGAAGGATTCTTCTTTTACATCTGGATTTTTCTGTTCAGTTCTCATTTCATATGCTGTGAAGATTCCATGCAGTTTGTCCATGCTTATTGAGTTTAGATCCAATCTTTAAAAACTCTTAAACCACTTTGACCTTTTGGGGCTTCTAGATGACATATGAGGGTCCTCCAACTTCGTAAGGCCATAACTCTCAAACCGTGAGGAGTTATATGACGTTCCACATACCACTAGAAATGGAATGACATGTAATATCCATATAGAATAGTATTACCTGAAAATATATCAAAACTCATACCGTTATCCATCAAACAAACTTGGGTCCATTACCCAAACCTGGGTTCTCCAACTTCTCATGGTCATAACTCTCTAACCGTGAGGAGTTACGTGACGTTCCACATACCACCGGAAACGGCATGACAAGAAATATCCATCTAGGATAGTTTCACTGACAAATTCACTGGCATTCATTTCATTATTCCACAAATAAGCATGGTTTCTCTAACCATACATTTAGGATAATTCAATCTGCAAAGCATCTTCCTGTGAGGGATTTCACCATAAGGGTACCACTTTGGTGTTCATCCATTTCTACTTATTAGCAACCATGAAAAGACAATAACGAGTCATCTTTACATCAAACAATCTTGGGTCCATTACCCGACCTTTGTGCTATGGGGATTTCTTCAAGGGTTGAAATCAATGATAACCAACCTTAATCAACACCACTACCTAGTTGGAAGCGTCTTAGAGGGATCTATAAGAAGAAACAACGATATATGCACAAACCAAAAAACATTATTTCATTTCCCACACTCACCCTTCACAGGTTAATTTATCCATCACAACCCCTACTCATCCCTTTAAAGTACAAATGTTTTTATCGAACATAAATGACAAATTGCCAAAGGCACAAACTCTGCTATAATTGTGATGAAAAATATGTTCCAAGTCATTGGTGTAAGGAACAAAAATTGTTCCAAATAGATATGACCACTCCATCCCTAACCAAATACATAACTATTGAAGAGATATTGGAGTTACCAGTTGAAGACACCAACACTTTGGCTCAAGTAGATATAAAACCTAAATTCCCTCTCGAAGAACCCCTAATCTCCCTACATGCATTATCAAGCATTTCGACTCCACGAAAATTGAAGCTCACAGGTTACATCAAGCACCAAAAAGTCTTAGCCCTAGTTCATAGTGGTAGTAATCACAATTTCATTCACAAGAGAGTGGAAAAAGAAACCTATTGTTTTGTACATCGGGTAAAAAAATTTCAAATCATGATTTCTAATGGAGGTATGATGAATTGTGGGGGTAGATGTGAAAATTTAAAACTTCATATGGGAGGCTATTATCTCAAAACTCATAAATTTTCCATCAATACGGGTGGTTGTGATATATTATTGGGGGAAAAATGGCTATGCATATTGGGACTTGTCACCATGGATTTCAAGGAACTATATATGGGTTTCACTAAAGAGGGTCATGTACACACCCTTCGAGGGCTTGAAGCAAGCCTTCCAAAAATAATAATCTCTCATCATATGGATAAGTTATCAACGAAAGTCTACTCTACATTATTTCCCAATTTAATACCATACAGGGAAATCCCAACACAAGAAATCCACCCAAACTTGTATCTAGTCCTTGAAAAACATCATCAGGTCTTTGAGACACCAAAGGGTTTACCCCCTTTTTATGGAGAGCATGACCATGATATTCCCCTGATCCCAGGATGTCAACCACCATATGTATTTCCTTCTCAACACCCTTTTGCACAAAAGAGTGAAATAGAAAAGATCATTCAGGAATTGTTGGAGGCAAGGGTCATACATCCCAGTACAAGCCCTTAATCATCACCAGTAGTCATGGTGTTAAAGAAGGAAGGAACTTGGCACATGTGTTATGATTTTATGTCTCTGAATGAGGACAAATTTCCTATCCTAGTTATTGATTATCTCTTGGATGAACTTCATGGAGCCAAATTTTTCACTAAGTTTGATTTGTGTTCAGGCTACAACCAAATCATGATGAACGAGATAGAAATCCATAAGACAACCTTCCAAACACATGAAGGTAATTATGAGTTTCTAATGATGCCTTTGAGTCTTTGTAATGTTCCATCCACTTTCTAGAGCCTCGTGAACAATATTTTCAAACCATTCCTATGCAATTTTGTGCTAGTCTTTTTCAATGATATCTTGAACTACAGTAAAGAATGGGAATCACACCTAGAGGATGTTGATAAGTCCTTGCAACTCTTGAGAGAAAACCAATTATTCACGAAACATTCCAAATGTACTTTTAGGGCTCCTAAGGTTGAATATTTGGTTCACATTATAAGTAAGGATGGTGTACGCATTGACTCCAAGAAAGTGGCAGCCATGCAAGATTGGCCCTATCCCAAAACACTGGAGACATCGCGGGGATTCTTAGGACTTACCAACTACTACAATAAATTTGTGAAAAATTATGGCGAAATTGCAGCCCCCCTAACCTCACTCCTTAAAAATAATGCCTTAGTTTGGAGTGAGGTAGTAGAATAAGCCTTCATGACTTTAAAGAATGCCATGTGCACTACTATAGTATTAGTAGTGCCTGCTTTTACTAAGACTTTTGTCTTGGAATGTGATGCCTCAAGTAGAGGTCTTGAAGTAGTCTTGATGTAAGAAGGATGCTCATTGGCATTCACCAGTAAACAATTGCGTGACCGCAATTTGGGAAAATCCACATATGAGAAGGAAGTGATGGTTATCTTTCATGAAGTGTAAACCTAGTGCCCATATCTCATAGGGAGACATTTCCATATCAAATACTAATAATCATAGTTTGAATTACTTTCTTGAACGACGATTGTCTTCACTAGAGAAACATAAGTGGGTCGCCAAGATGTTGGGGTATGATTATGAGATCATATATAACAAGGGTAAAGAAATTATGTCATTAATGATTTATCCAGACAATTTGAGGAGGAGGGATCGCTCCTTGCCTTATCCTTACCAAGTTTAATATGGATCGAGGAAGCCCACAAGGGATGGCTGGAAACTAATACTTTAAGGCAACTCATCCAACAACTTCACGTAGATCCCAACACACCTAAAGGATATACATGACAACAAGATACATTGCGGTATAAAGGGCACATTTTGATGGCAAAAGATTTGTCTTTAAAACAACGAGTCTTATAGGAGCTACATTCATCACCGATAGCAAGACACTCTGGATTTCATAAAACCTATGAAATTGTTGTGGCCACAACCACCCCCCTTTCATTTTTCTTTTTATAAGAAAAAGGAAAGCCCCNCCCTCCACTGAATTTGAACTCTAATGCCTAATCTACTACTACTACGGGCCCACTGAATATTCTTTATCCACCTTGAGGGGGTTAGGGGTTTTAGATTTGTATTGATTGTTGACCTTTGAGGAGGTTTTTCATAACCCATATTCTCTTATATATTTTACTTTCATATGTTCTTCAGTATACCTTTGATTGATGTTGCTTCTTTGATCCTTGTGTGATGAGATTGATAGGCTTCCTTTTGAAATTTTTGCATTAATTGATTTTGATGGATTTAAAGGTGTTTGTTGATCCTATCTAATTGTAGGGTTTTGATTCTTTGTTTTATTACTTGGAGGGATTTTTTTTTTAAGGATCTGTTGTTTCCTTGTGCATTAGCTTGTAATATTGTCACATTACATCATGCACAAGTGAATGGTTGACTTGAATAAATAACATATTGTTAATTTACATTTTGTGCTTTCCATCCTTTTATTCATGCTCAAGCTCTCACATGCTAATCAGATCCATCAATTTAATATCCATAACTAGAATCGCATGATCTTTGATTGTTTTTGGGAGTTTTAGACTAAATGCATGCATATTTCATGACATTTGTTTACAACAATTGGTTGTTCATAATAAGCCAAGATCTTAGATGATTGCTTCTAAGGAATTCCTTCTTTTCATTTCCTCATTTTCAAACAAACTCAGTTCTTTTTCATAGACTTGTTACTAGCAAGAGGAAAGAATGTAACATTTATAATGTACTAACCAATACTTTCTTCCTTTCTTAACAAATACTATTCTTTTTATGGTTGCAGTAACAAGGTTACAAAGTCATGTTCTTTATCAGATACTTATGTTATTTCAAGTCCTCAAAGAATCACGTCGAAACAAAAGATCATGTGCATTTGGTCACATAACAAAGAGGGAATTCAAGAGCAAGGCTTCCAATTAATGAAAAATATGGAAATCTCAAATGTGTCGTGGGAAAATACATATTTCTTTATCTAACTGCCTCAACTATGATATGTATACATGAAGTCCTTAATATTTTTCTTCTTGACAAGACTTATCTCTAATTAGATATTGATTATCATTGAAGCCAACATTCAAAATTAAGTCTCATTGGGACCGAACCTCAATCTGAATTTGACTTTATCACCATGTACATTTCCTACTTAATTCATGATTGTCATAGATCTAAGTTTGATTGTATTTCACTGTTTTAATGGAACCTTGACCCATCTCAGGATTCAAATATAGATCAATGAGCCATCGTACTTACCTTATTGATATTAAATTCTTAGGTTTTCCCATCGAGATGAACACAAGCCATCTATTCGAGTTCTTTGAAAGTGGAAGCTCGAAGGTCTATCGGGCCCCTCTTTTTCGGATTGACCTTTTTTGCATGCCATATTGGTATCAAGCTCCCTTTCATCCTATAGGTCACCTTACATGACATTAACATGTGACGAGTTGTATGATGTGTCATCCTATCACTCGTTGGCTACATGCCACTTGTATGAACTTGGTTGGTGCAATCTTTATCTCAGTGTGCCGATCCTTGACTTGGCAATTTGTGTATCATCTGAATCATTTTCCCAGAGTCTTACATACTCTAAGCCTTGTGTGGCATCTGATGTGGCATGTTACGTTCCATCTAACATGGTGTATGAGGCGTCATCCAAGTTTCCAATTATCATGTCTTATCCCATGTGACTCCCTCCATGTCATGTTGACCTGTCCTATCTAATGTGGCATTTGGACATCCATATTTGTTTCAAAGGCATTCACTTTATGTGGATCTTAGACATTCAGAAATCTAGATATTTGGAGTTTTCATGATATGCTTTGTTTCAAATTTTGATCTCTAGGTGAGGAACCTTGACCAGTAATGGAACCTTGTTCCATGTGTTAGGCTCCAATCTACTCAAGTAAATTAGAGTGCAAATGATTGTCAATCCAGTGTTTGTAAGACTTAGAGGCACGTCCAAAGTATATGGATTTAGAGATAGTTTTTATCTTTAATGGAGATAAAACAAACCTATTCTAAGGCTGAATATGAAAGAGATGCTAAGCTTCTATTCAGAAGTCATCTTCATAGATCTCATAATAGTAATCAACACTTGTTTTTCTAAAGAGTAAAAACAATAAGCATTCAAGAGATGTTCGAACTAGTTCTAAGACCTATCAAATGTTAGAAGAAAAAAACTCTTATTCAAGAGATGAATTCATTGTCTTCTTTCATTCATTCATTAACAACTATCATCAAATCAAATCAAAGTACTGCAAGCATAAATAACTCAAAAAACATTCAAGGCTATCTTAATGCTTGAAGTCAAACTACACATTGAATTCTCATTCAAGAAATCATTCACAATATGAGTAAGGCTTGAAAACATTAAGCATGTAACTTAGCTATGAAATTCATCTAACTACAACAAGATAAAACTCATCTACAACAAGATCTGATCTAAAACATGTACTTGAAAAAGAACACAAAGAAAGAGTGTACTAGTTTGGCAATGGGGGCCCTCCAATGCTTCACTGGTACACTTGAGTTGACTCAGCTAAGAAAGAGCTCCATCAACATTCAAATCATCATACCATAAGAATTCACAGGAACAAAACACAGAGCTGATCTTCAAGAGTGCAAATTCCAAAGTTTCTTCATTTCACATAAGATTGTCTTACTAGTCTAAGCTTAAGAGTATTTATACAAGAGTCTTAAAACTAAAAATGCTAATAAGTCTCCTAAATATCATGATTAGATCCATAATATCCTAGGAGGGTCGAATGCCTCCTTTATATCCACAATATATGGTCAAATCCCACGAAATCCAAAACTGTCCAAGATTTAAGGCTGAAACAGGGCATTTTCTGCTGAAGTGGCCCTGTTTGACCAGCGTTGACCGGACATCTAGAAGGCTCAGATTTCGAATCTGATAGCTCATTATCCATCCTTGTACATTAGGGAACACGACCCAAGTATCAGATTTCACCTAGGTGTTCTGCAAGTATACAAACCACAAAGCTTTTACGGGATTTGGTCAAATCCTGTAATTTCTGATAAATTTTCAATTTTAATGCTAAAATTTAGAAAACTCAATTCTTAAGCTAAAGAATGACAAATATACCTTGCATAGGTTGTTTAATGGAAAATATGGAATGAAATGAAGGCAAAATGGATGGATAAAGAGGCAAAAGTATGGTTTATAGAGCAAAATGGAAGCATAAAAATGGACTCAACATCTCCCCCAAGAGGAAGTCTTTGCATGTCCTCATGCACAAAAATGT
>ML796660.1:120144-131740 GCA_009831015.1 Picea engelmannii
CTTAAGCTAAAGAATGACAAATATACCTTGCATAGGCTGTTTCATGGAAAATATGGAATGAAATGAAGGCAAAATGGATGGATAAAGAGGCAAAAGTATGGTTTATAGAGCAAAATGGAAGCATAAAAATGGACTCAACACCATGCGTAACCCAGCCTAATTTTTCCCTAACCACTTCGGGAATACATTTGATATATATTAATTTGTATAGTTTCATTTATTTTCTTTTTATATTTCGTTTCCATTATTTTATTTTATTTTTATTTTTATTCTATTTTACCCATGGTTTTCCAAATCCACACATGGTTTCAAATTTTCCGATTTCCCACACATATTTTATTATTATTTATTTTTATTTGGGAAATTACTATATCTCAAACTTTCCAAATTGAGACTTTATTGTCCAACTTACTATATATGTAACTTTCTAAATTGAGACTAAATCATCATACGCCATGAGGTATATATTTTATTATATTATTCTAGGAATTACATGGAGAAATTATTTTTTTACATTTGGGGATTGACTTAAGTATCATATAATTTTTCTTTTTGAAATCCCTAATTTTATATTTTATTATTATTTTCAGGATATTTATATTTATTTCGTTTTTATTTTTTATTTTTTATTTTGGGTTTTTGCTTTCTTATTTTAGTTATTTATTTTTCCTTTTTAATTTTTTTTCTTTTTTCCATAATCCAAATGTCCCGAAGTAAGTATTTTGTTATTTATCTTTAAGTCGAGATATTTTAATTTTAATTTATTATTTAATTTATTTTTCTTTCAATTTTTGTCATAATTTTATTTTATTTATATTTTTATTATTTTATTATTTATTATTTTCGAGACCTAAGCCATCAAACCTGCGCTCACCAACCCTGGGTTCTCATGCTGACACTGAGCTGCTCTCACCAACCCTGGGTTTATTTTATTTTGTTTCAGATATGGGTTCGTGGACCATTTGGAATACCTTGAATACCTTACCATATAATTCACCTACAATTTGCATGCCTTGCAGGCTCTAACACTCTTACCAATCTGCAAAAACTTAGGACACATTACTGTAAACATTTTACCGTCTGTAAATTTTTCACTGCAAACATATTGGGATCTCACCATGCAAAAATTTCTCTTGTGGAAGTTTCTCTACCGGAATACACCTAAAAATGTATCATATAATTTACCCCACAACTTGCAATCCTTGCGAGAATTTCCCATGGGAATTCACGTTAGGACATGATTCATTCAAAATCACCTCCCACAATGCACGTGGGATAATTATTTTGGCCCATGAAATCAATGGTCCAAATTAAACCCACAGACATATCAATGGTCATTGAGCGTCAACTTCAATAGGGCATAACTCATGTTTTGGGAGACCAAATTGGTCAAGAGAGGGTTTGTTGGAAAGTTAACAAGGAGAAGAATAAGTTAGAAGAATAATTTGTGTTGGATCAACAACATAAATTCCAAATAAATTCAAGAAAAAAGGGAGGCATGAATTTGATTGGAGATGGACCGTGAATTGTTTGACAACTCATATCTCAAGTTTTGGGTGATCAAATTAGGCCTGAGATGGCTCGTTGGAAAGATGGAGCATCGAAGAAAATGTTGGCAGTGTCCATGTTTCCTGGTTAACAACAGAAACACCAAAATAAATTCAATAAAGAAGAGGATGTGGCTAAAAAAAGTTGAAGATATTTCCAATAACTCTGACTCGTGGACTTCCTACAAAGAGAATTTGACGACTTAAGAGTCTTCTTAAATTATGTTCTTGATGTTCATATATTCATTAATGAAAAAGTAGGGGAAATTTGAATTGTATGATAAGACAAAATCAATAAATCAAGGAGATGTGATTGTTGGCAGTTAAAGAATCTGAAAGGTTTGCCTTGTTTTATAAAAGGAAAGACCATTGAATGAAAGAGAGACTTTGGCCCATTGTAACATAGATGATATTATTATCTCATGAAATAAAGAGCATAAGGAAATTTTGGAGACTACAAATAGCGTTCATTTGGATATGAGACTATTCTACATGTGTAATTGAACTCTTACCATTTCTTAAACAATATCTCATATGAACTATTTTTGTGTGTGTGTGTTGTTTGACTTATTTGACATTTGTGGTTACTAATGGATACAATGGTGGTGTTCTAGGTGTAATATGCATATATTTCTATTTATATCTGTTGCATTATTGTTGTCATATATTGTTGTTTGTCATGAACTATTTATGCAACCAATAATATCATTTAATATTGTATCTATCTGTTAGAAATTCTCCTACATGTGATAGGTTAGAAATAGTTATATTAGATAGTTTGAATTTGTTTTATTTAGATTAGATTTATGATTATTAAGAGTTCTTTGGGGGACAATTCCTTTGTATTCCTCTTTTTCTTTTAATTCTTAGTGGAAACCAGGCCCACATACTGGTTAGAACTTGCCATCCTAAACAATAGCAAGTCTAATTGAGACTTGCCATCGGGTATTTTCCCTTATCTACTTGATAGACCAATTTGACCCGTTGACAAAAATAACTAAACACTCATTCTTATGGGAAGGAATGAAAACTGATATCCAATATTTCATAACATCTTTTGACACTTTCCAAAGAAAGAACGGAGAGATAATGAATATGTCAAGAACATTGCATGTTGGGTAAACTAATCCTTACACTAAACCAACCAGGAAAGAAAAAAAAAATGTATATACATACATATATATATATATATATATATATATATATATATATATATATATATATATATATATATAAGCAAAAAATAAATGACAATCACACACAATACACATATATTTTACCATGGAAACCCAAAATCGGAAAAACCAACATTCCTTGAGTGTATTTCTTTCTTGTTGTCTTATTCATTCATTGAATAAAGAGTTACATGACTAACCTTGGTCTACACCTAAGACATAATCACCATCATACTCTCTTGCTTTACACAAGAACAACCCTGCAACTAATTTGTCTTACATCTACATGACCGAGCTGCTAAACAATAACATTAACCTGAACATCAACTTAATACAATTATAATGCACCTTATTTATAAGATATACAACATGAAAAACCCTAAATCTTGGCACCCAAAAATGGTTACAGATTCACGCAGATGATTGGATTACCATTCGACTTCCCAATCGACCTCTAGTCTATCTTCAGTCGATTGCCACTCAACCTCTTGTCGACCTCTTGTTGGCTGACCTTTCAACTTATTTTAAATCACTTCAACTTCAACTTCCCGATCAATCACTTCAACCTTGACTTAACCATCAACTTGATTTAAATCATCAATCGACTTATCACCCAGTCGATCCACCTTGACTAGCCAACTGATGACTATTCTTTCACTCCAAAGAATATAAAAACACAACATTCTCCCACTTGTTGTCTTCTTTGTTGATATAGGAGAGACCTGAACTTATATACATCAAACTACCAACAACACTAGCATTGGGAACATGTGGCATGCCCTCTATTTATTCATGTGTCTTTGGACACTATTTAGCAATTAGTTTTTCTCCCACAAGAGTTGACACCTTGACCAATTTGCAATCTTGCATGTTGAAACGCTTCAAAATTGTTTCAATGTACTTTCTCTTATTCAACCAAATATTTTTAGTTGCTTGATATCTCTTTATATTGATTCCCATAATGAAGTTTGTTGCATTGATATCCTTCATATCGAACTTGGAGGACAACTACATATTTACCTCCTTTATTTTGTCCATGTTGCTACCAACCAACAACATGTTGTCAACATACAAAGCTACATATATGAAACAACTGCCTTCTTCCTTGGAATATACATAGTGATCAACCTTGATTTTCACAAATCCAAAACTAGGGATGTATGTGTCAAAATTTTGGTACCACATCCTTGCCAATTACTTTAGACCATAAAGGGATCACTTCAATTTGCACACCAACACTTTTTTTCCCTTTACAACAAATACTTCAGGCCATTCCATGTATATTTCTTCTTTCATGTCCCTGTGTAGGAACATTGTCTTCACATCCATTTTTTCTATCTCAAGATCAAATGCTACAACCAAAAACATTAGTACTCTAATGTAAGTTAATTTTGCAACAAGGGAAAAATCTCACCGAATTCGACTCCCTTGACTTGGGAATATCCTTTCACTACCAGTCGAGCTTTGAATTTCTCAACTTGACCAGTTGCATTCAAATTTTTCTTGAACACCCACTTGCTATCAACATGTTTCCCTCCATTAGGTAGCTCTACCAAATCTCATGTCTCATTTTTGTGCAAGGATTACAATTCTTCGACAATGGCGTCCTTCTAGAGTTTACCCTCTGTCAAGTCGACTGCCTCCCCGATCGACTTGGGATCCTCGTCAATGGAAAATAAAAAAAATGGAAAATGGAAACCAAACATATTATACCTTTTAGCTTGTTTCCTTACTCATTTTGACCTCCTTACAACCAAATTCGGTTGTTCCACCTCTTCATATGATTCAGTCAACTCATCTGAATCAGTTTCTTCATTCCTCAATTCAAACACCAATTTCTCTAGTTCTTTCTCCATTTGAAACTCTTCAAACTCAAAAGTTCCTCTGAATTCCATGAAGACCACACCTTGACTATATATTGTTTTCCTCAATAGCAGATCCCATATCTTATATCATTTTATTCCATCCTTCATGAAAATACACTTGATTTCCTTATTGTCTAGTGTGTTCCTCTTCTCCTTGGGAACATGCACAAATGCATCACAACCAAATACTTTGAGATGTGAAATCGAAGGCTTCTTACCAAACCATACCTCATGTGGATTCGAGTCAACTAGCACCGATGAAGGAGACCTATTTACCAAATATTTTGCAATGTTGACTACCTCTACCCATAATTCTTGTGTGAGTCTGACACCGCTAAGCATGTTCCTTTCCTTATCCATCAATGTCTTGTTCATTCTTTCAACAAATCCATTTTGTTGTGAGGTATATGGTGTGGTATTTTGGCGTGTTATGCCACACTACTTGTAGAAATTCTCAAATTCCTTTCCATGGAATTCACCTCCATTATTAGTTCTCAACACCTTGATCTTCTTATATATCTAGTTTTCCACAAGACATTTAAACTATTTGAATTTCTCAAAAACCTTTGATTTTTTTTTCGGGAAATATAACTTTGTCTTCCTGGAAAAATCATCTATGAACATAGTATAGATATCCTCCTAGTAAAGGGACTGGTACAGGCCCAAACACATCACTATGTATAAATTATAAAATTCCTTTTGCCCTTTTAACTCGAGATGGGAATGATTTTGTTTTCCATATATGTAGTGTTCACAAAAATCGACTTTCAAATTACAATCTGGAAAACCTTCGACCATAACTTTGTTGTGAATAGATTGAAGTCCTTTTTTGCCAATGTGACCCATTCGTTGGTGCCATAACATGGTCGGGTTGACTCGACAAATAATAGTCGAGTTGGTTTGTATCGACTCAGCCCGAGTCGAGTCGAAGTCAAGTCGACTTCAGGAACAATGGTGTTATTGCATACTATCCAGTCAACATTTCCTAACAACTTGTATAGGGTTCCAATCTGAAATCCTTTCATTAAGACCATCACTCCAGTGACCATTTTGCACATATACTTCTGAAACAAAGTGTGCACTCTTTCATCACTCATTTTACTGATAGATATCAAATTTCTTTCCAAACCCAAAATATGTAGCACACTTGTAAGGGTCCTACTCATCGCATCTTTCAATATCAGTCAGAATCTTCCTTGTCCGACAATAGCTTAGTCGATTCATACCCCAAGAATATATCCCTTCATATCTCTCATATTCATAGAACCATTCTATGTGAGGTGTCATATGGAAGGATGCACTTGATTCAATGAACTAAACATCATGATATGACTATGTACTGGTCTACGCCAGATACACATTGCCTCCTTTATCTAGAGTATACTTTCTCTCATTCGACTGCTTCTTGTCATATCTTAGAATAATCTTAGTCACCTTCGACTTGAAGTCTCTTTTGCAATGCCCAACTTTACTGCATTTTCAACATCTTCTCGTCGACTGAATCATGGATTTATATTTACCCTTCTACTTAGACTTTCTACCAAAGAATTTGCCCTTATCTCTGTCGACTAGTTGACCTTTCACCATCAAGGCATCTTTGGTCTATCCTTCCATGTTCTTCCATCTAATTTCTTCTGATTGAAGAGATGTGACCATGTCTTCAAGCATTAATGTGGTTGGGTTAATCCTTATAACCATGATTAAGTTATCCCAAGAATTTGGCAATGAACACAACAAGATAATACATTTCTCCTCCTCAATGATTTTAATATCCACTGATAATAATTGGATTATTACAAAATTGAATGCTTTCAGGTTCTTTGTTACCGAGATCTCATCACTCATCTTCAGAAGATATAATTTATTCCAAAGGAACATCTTATTTACTAGGGATTTCGACTCGTACATACTTCCCAAATTGTCCCACAGTTTCTTTGTAGGGTCTTCAGCTGCGACATTCAACAACACCAAATCTGCAAGACAAATTCGAATCGTACTCCTTGCTCTTCTCTTGAGTTTATCCCATTCGTCCCTCAGCATACCCGTCAGAATGGTTCTTGGGATCACAATTTTCCATTATTCTCAATCTATAAGGAGATCTTCCATCTTAAGCTTCCAAAGCTCAAAATTTTTTCCATTGAATTTTTTTATCCCTATCCTGGAAGTGCTTGCTATTCTTTCAAGCACAACTTCAAGGATCACTAACTTACAACTCCCATTGGAACTATGTTAGCTTAGATCCAATATCTACTTAACTTTTCTCTGATATGACTGTACATAGCAACAAATAGACTCTAACACCAAATATAAGCAAGAAATAAATAACAATCACACACAATACATGGATATTTTACCCTGGATACACAAAACCAGGATAAAAAAACATTCCTTGAGCATCTTTATCTATTGTTGTATGATTCATTCATAAAATAAAGAGTTACATGATTAACCTTGGTCTATACTTAAGACACAATCACCATCATACTCTCTTTCTTTACACAAGAACAACCTTGCAGCCAATTCAACTTACATATACATGACTAAGTTGTTAAACAACAACATTAACATGAACATCAACTTAATACAATTACAATGCACCTTATTTATAGGCTTTATAGTATGAAAAACCCTAAATATTGTCACCAAAAAATGGTTACATATCCATGCAGATGATCAGTTGCAATCCCACAAATATCAAGATTCTGTTACAATTAGCTACCATTCGATTTACTAGTCAACTTCCCAGTCAAATTCAAGTCGGTCCTTAGTCAGCTGCCACTTGACCTCCTATCGGATGACCTTTCAACTTCCTGTCGATATCTTCGACTTCCCGGTCATCACTTCAATGTCAAATTAACCATCGACTTGACTTAACTCATCGGTTTACTTATCGCTCAGTCGATCCACCTTGACTAGTCAGTGTATGAATTCTCTTTCACTACAAAGAATATAACAACCCAACATTGAAACCGCAATGAATCCCAACAAAAATATGGATTGACATCTCAATGGATTTTATTTTGGGACTCCCAAAAGAAGGTAACAAATCAATCATCATGGTGGTTGTCAATCGTCTTTCAAAAGATGCTCATTTTTGTACCTTATCTCATCCCTCCACTCCTTGCTCAATTGCCCAAGTCTTCATGGATCATATATTTAAGCTACATGGTATGCCTAGTTTCATTATCTCGGATTGGGACCCCACATTCACTAGCAAATTTTGGCAGGAGCTATTTAGGCTTCAAAGTACACAGTTCTATATGAGAACCGTATATCATCCAAAAATAGATGGCCAAATAGAAGTGGTCAACAAGTTCTTGGAAACCTATTTGAGATGCTTTGTTTATGAAAAGCCATACCGATGGGCACATTGTCTTCCTTTGGTTGAATGTTGGTACAATACCACTTATCATGGAGCTACCAAAATGACACTACATGAATTTTTTTTATGGCCAAAACCCCCTGTCAGTGGCATCCTATCTACCAAGTACCTCCAAGGTTTATGGAATAGCTAAAATTCTTCACATCAGAGAAGCCATTATCCCTATCCCAAAGGAAAACTTGTTTACGTCACAAAATTGAATGAAACAACAAGCTAATGAACATAGATCCAAGCGTTGTTTTGTTGAAGGGGATCAAGTGTTACTTAACTTGTATCCTTATAAACAAACATCACTTAAAGTTAAAGTTCCATAGAAGCTAGCTCCCAAGTTTTGTGGTCACTTATCAGATCATATAATGCATTGGATAGGTGGCCTACAAGTTAGCTCTCCTAGCCCACTCCAAGTTCCATCTAGTATTTCATGCATCCTATTTGAAGAAGGTTGCAGAATTGAATAGAAAAGTGAAAACCAACCTACCAAAACTTGATAAAGAAGGTTTATTTTTTCTCTAGCTTGAAGTAGCATTCAATACTAGAGAGCATCAATTGCACCGACACATAATCAAGGAAGTATTGATCTAGTGGAAAGATATGCAACCAAAAGATTCCACATGGCAACCAAAAATGATTCTAGGGCAATTTCCTCACCTTCTGCCTCGAGGTCAACACTTCTTTTGAAGGAGGAGGTCATGCTAGGGTCCTACCCTAACCCCCTTACTTATGATACTTTATTGATGTATGAGGCCACCTTCCTTGAATAAGGACCAATAAATAGTTAGTTAATAGTCACTCATCGTAGAAAGGGTCCTCTTTGTTAATAAGGCACAAATTATAAGTGGGTCCATAGGTAGTTAAGATTCTCTATCGATGACTATATATTGAGTAGAAGGTTTTGTAATGTTTTGTCAAGACTTGTCATTTTATTTGGAGTTTTTCTCTCGGAGGTTGCCCCCTTGAAGTGACAAGTGAACATAGCTCTCTATTCTTGAATATCATTAATGAAAGAGATCTTTCTCAGGGTTTATCTATTTTCTCTTGTGTTCTTTGGTTTTGTATGGGTGTTCTATTATATTATATGTGATTTCTCTGAAGTTATGGGGTTAAGTACATTACAATGTTTTACATGTTTTGATAAGTGCATATGGTGAAGCCATTGTTGGTGTGTAGTTGTAGGATCGATGCAACTATGACAAGGCAAAACATTTTAATCAACATGTCAAGACTAGACATAAACGATGAGCACCGAGTGCAGTCTATTGGGGACCACTCTAACCACATAATTCAATTGGCATCCTCTCTTCCTCCTCTCTTGATCAAGATGCTTTTTGTTTTTCAGAGGATCTTTAACAATGCATCTATAGTCCTTTCGGCCGTAAGAACACCATTGAGTAAAATCATAAAAGAACTTGTTAAATATTGGCATTGAAATAACACATCATATAATGTAGGTTCATACATAACATATTAGAAGGACTAACAAAAGATATGGATTACATCATCGACATAACATGCATAACATAAAAAGAAAAATATTTGGTGGTTTTCAAATAAAAAGATAAACCTTCCTGACATGTATCTCTCTATAATGATGACATGGCCACCATGACAAATAAAGAGAAATATGTGTGATAATAACTATAATAACACTGCATATAACATGGATTCACAGATAATGCTAATACTGACAAAAAATAGATCTGACATATATCTAGCTATAATGTTGGTATGTTGTAAATTACATACGTTACAAAAAAAGAGGAAAGTATAACGCCAATATCTTGTATTTATGAACACACATACATACATGCATACATACATATATCACCATTGTTATTACATAATACCGATGTGTTGTGTGTGTGGTTCACGACATCGGATATCGGTGCTCGCTACGTCCACTGAAAAACTCCCCGAAGTCCACGAGAGAACATGGGGTGGTTGAGCATTTTCAGAGTATTGTGGGCTCAACAACAAGAGCATCTTATAGACCCATTCAAGGGAACAACATGTCACTCCAAGGATTTGAACCTGGGTGGGGAGGGTATAAATTATTCCTCCCAACCACCCAAGCTACATCCAATGGACACACACACACACACACACACACACACACACACACACACACACACACAACGTCGATGTAATGATAATGACTTGCATTAGACACAAAAATATGTGGAGTATACTTCCTTGAAATATTACAAGAAATACAGGAGTTGTTTTACAAGAAATACATGAGTATACTTCCTAGATTCTTTAGATTTATACCAACATCGTACACACACTTGATTTTTTCTTTGACATAGTAAATATATCCATTTCATAGTCTGGATGGTTATGTTCTCCTATTATAAAGTTCCCGAGATGTTCAAGGGAATAACAATAGTTTGAATCCGAATGATCCAGGTGGATATTGGTGGCCACCCACCTATTCCACTTGGACCCCCACCATTGCTTCTTTCAGTTTTTCAGTTTCCGCACAGTTTACTATTTTTAGCAGTTTTTCGGGTCTTGAACTTCCAGAGCCGTTTTGAGGCCTTAAACGACGTTTTTTGGGAAAACAGGAAGCAACATGGATCTTAAATTGATGTTTCTCACCCAAAAGTTGTAGTCCTCGGATAGATCTTTCTAACGAGGTATAGAACACGTCAAACAGAGATCGTATGCCAAAGTTACGTCCCCGGGAAGTTGATGTACCAACTTACCCAAACGGGGCCCATAGTCTTGGCGTTTCATCTCCTAGGGTTATGTCTTTGGATGTTTAGGGTTTTCCATTGTTTCTCAATAATAATAGGCCTGCGAGCCTCATTGTAACACAGTTCAGAGGCCAGTGGCCGCCACATCTCTCCTCAGAGATAAGCTACCAATGCCCTAACTAGTTTATTTCCATTCTGTCTGTAAGCATATTTCAGTCATTTGTTATTAATGAAATGAAGTCTTATTTCCACTGCATCTCTGTGTTTATGAGTATTTATGTATTTCATTGTGTTCCTACATAAATCCAGATCACCGAATGCACCTACACTAGAATGATTCCCATGTCAAGTCAGTGAAATCAAAGGAACCTTTTGGGAGTTCCTGTGGCATCATGCCAATGAGTTTTTTGGGAGTTAACTTGGGTGGTTGTCTGACTATGAGCATTATTACAAGCATATCCTATTGCACACAGAGAAAATATGCAAGCAGAGTTGGTATTTATAATTTTTTCACATTGATAATTGGAACATCGAACACTAAACATTGATACTGAGAAACAAGTCTTCTTATTTGACTTGATAAAACTATTTCTCAAATAGTATTCTTATTTAATCAATATTACTCAAAGGTTTTACTAGCATGCATACATCATTTCCTGGATTGAACAATTCAATTGTTGATATCCCAGTCGGGGTTGTAGGGCTAACCTACACAAAGAAATCATGAAGTCAATTAGCCTAACAAGTAATTGAAACAAACAAAAAAGTTGCCCTTAAAAAGTCACTTCAGAACAATTACCTACAATTTCCATCTCACATGTGAGCCTAATATTCTTAGTCTTAGTGCTTCGATTGTAGAAACATCATCAACACAATCATCATCTCCATTAACAAACCTAATATGACATTGTGTCTCCTGCAAACAAGTTCT
>ML796660.1:144480-179383 GCA_009831015.1 Picea engelmannii
CCTAACGACATATTAGACCAAGTAGATCTTAACTAACTCCTAAGTGTCTAAATATCCTAACAATACATTTTCAACATATCTTCAATTATTCGATTGACTCTTTGTTTTCCCATTTGTACGGGGATGATATGTTGTGCTAAAGTTTAGATTTGTTCCAAATCCTTTAAACAATACCCTCCATAATTTGGAGGTAAACTTCGTATATTTGTCTGAGACAATTGTCCTAGGTATCCCATGCAACCTAACAATTTCCTTCATGAAAATTTCTGCAATATTAGTTGTTGTATGTGTTGTCTTCACATGCACACAATGAGCAACCTTTGTTAATTTGTCAACCACCACCATGATTGAGTCATGTTGCTTATTCATTCTGGGTAATCCTGTGATGAAATCCATGGTGATCACTTCCCATTTCTTCTCTGGGATTGACAATGGTTGTAGCAAACCCCCTGGGTGCCTATGCTCAACCTTCACCTTATGACATTCCATACATCGAGCGATGTAATTAGAAACATCCTTCTTCATTCCCGGCCAAAAGAACTGACTTCTTACTGCTATAATTTTTTTTTGGTAACTGGGATGTCCAACATAAGGAACATCATGCATTTCCTTCAGTACCAAATACCTTAGTTCTCTGGAGCTAGGAGCATAGATTCTATTTTTATGCATGAGTAATTTGTCTTCCCTTATCTCATACTCCTTTATTTTCTGCTATACATTTCCTTGCTGTAAGTTTTCCTTTACCTGTAGGTAATGTTGATCTGTAACAAGACCATTTTAAATTCTGCTCTTCAAGTCTGACTGATGCATACTGACAACAGTAGCATGCATGAGATGCACTCTTCTACTAAGCGCATCGACAACTTTATTCTCCTTTCCTTTGATATGCTTGATATCGAAGTCACATTCACTTAAAAAATCCAGCCATCTTGTTTCCTTGGAATTCAAGTTCGGTTGTTCAAAAAGATACTTCAGGCCAATGTGGTATGTCCTTAATTCAAATTTCTTCCCCATGAGATAATGCCTCCACATCCTCAAGGTGTGAACAATGGCAGCAAGTTCCAAGTCATGCGTGCATAGTTCCTCTCATGTTCCTTAAGCTTTCTGGACTCATATCCAATGACATGTCCAGTGTGCGTGAGGACTCCCCCAAGTCCTTCCTTACATGTGTATGTACATACCACAAAACTTTCATTTGGGTCAACAATCTTTAACACAGGTGCACTAGTAAGTAATTCCTTCAATAGATTAAAATTCTTTTCACACTTGAGTGTCCATTCAAATTTAATTCCCTTGTTTTGCAAAGAAGTGATGGGATGAGAAATCTTAGAGAACCCTACTACGAACCTTCTATAGTATCCAGACAATCCCATAAAATATCTGACGTCTGACACATTTCTGGGTGTTGGCCATCCTCTAATGTCTTCGATCTTCTCTGGATCTACTGCTATGCCCTGCTCTGAAATAATGTGTCCCAAGTAATGGATCTTCTTTTGATAAAAAGAACACTTACTCAACTTGGCATAAAACTGGTGTTCTCTCAGTACTTGCAACACCAGTCTTAAGTGATATTCATGCTCCTCTTCAGACTTAGAATAGATAAGTATGTCATCCAGGAATACTATGACAAACTTATCCAAATAATTCTGAATATGTCGTTCATTAAGCACACGAAGACAACTGGTGCATTGGTCGGTCCAAATGGCACCACTACAAATTCATAATGCCCATACCTGGTCCTAAAGGATGTCTTATGAATGTCTTCTTCCTTGATTCTTACCTGATGGTATCCTTCCCTCGGGTCAATATTTGAGAATATCTTTTCTCCTCTTAGCTGATCAAAAAGGTCATCAATTCGGGGTAGAGGATACTTGGTCTTTATAGTGTACCTGTTCAACTATTGGAAGTCAATACACAACCTCAAGGTTCCATCCTTATTTTTGACAAAAAGTACTGGTGCTCCCCAAGGTTAAACACTTGGATGTATGTACCCTTTCTTCAACAATTCCTTCAACTTCATTTGTAATTCTTTTAACTCTGGTGTTCTCATTCTATAAGGTGTTTTTGACACAGGGGCAACTCCTGACACTAAATCAATTGAGGAATCTATCTTCTTTCTTGGTGGCAATCCAGGTATTTCTTGGAATACATCTTCAAATTCCTGTAGTACTGAGAAATCTTCGAGGCTTGGCCCTTTTGTATTATCTGTCTCTTCCACATGAGCTACATACAATTGACATCCTTTCCTAAAACATCTTTTTAGTTGTAAGGCTAAAATCTCCCTTATAGAGATGGGTCTTGGAACTCCTTTCACAGTGCTCTGTTTTCCATTTCCATCAAGACATGTAAATGTCTTGTTATGAAAATCTAGGACAACATGATGCTTGTCCAACCAATCCATTCCAATCATAATATCATAATACCCCAATGGTATGATATTTAGATCAATATTAGTATTCACGCCATTAAGACTTATGAAACAAATTCTGACCATGTCATGGATTCTTCTTTTGGTTCCAGTGGCTAACTGAACCAAAATTGCTTTTCCAAGTTTACTTTTCTCCAAATGTAATCTATCCACTATCTTAGGATCAATGTAACAATGAATTGCTCCCGAATCAATCAAAATAACAATGGGATGATTTATGATCTTACCTTCCACCTCGATCATATTGGACTAGTACTCTGCTTGTCGATCATTTAAAGCTGCATAGATTCTTCCCATATATTCGATTGTTGTAGCTTCTTGGATGTTGTGCACAGTCTTCACTCTGTCCTTTCTATGTGGGAAATCCTTGTACATGTGATATTCCTTGCATCCCCAACATTGGATTGGTGGTCTTCCCCTTTTTCCCAAGGAATCTTCCTTCTTGAAATCTCCCTTAGCATACCGATCTTGATGTTTTCTATTAGTCTCATTCCTATTGAAGGAAGGTTTGAATCCTTCATCCTCTGACCAGAATTCACATTTTTCTTTTCCTTCCAAGATTTCTATAGAGATTCTCTTCTCTGGCCTTGATCATATAGGTATTTATCCTTCATGATGGATTCAGTCAAGGTCTTGGGCTCATCATGCTTGATCTTTTCCTTATAAAAGGTTGGCAGTCCACTTAGAAATCTATGTATTTTCACTTTCTGATCACCAATGAACCTGACATACTTTAACAATCCCAAGAAATTCTTCTCGTACTCTGCCATAGTCATGCTTCCCAATGTGAGTTCAAATAACTCCTGCATTTTCCTATCATAGAAATGCTCTGAGAGGTACTCCTTCTGGAAGTACTTCTTGAGCTACTTCCAAGTGATCCTACTCTCATTAATGTGCTCCACTTGCTTCATTTGGTCCCACCACATTGCAACTTTCTCGTGTAAATGGTAGGTGGCAGTCTTGGTTTCTAGATTTGATGAATAGTTATGCAACTGAAAATATCTCCTTAGCCCCAACAACCATGCTTCGACATCATCTTCCCTTTCTCTTTCACCCTCAAAGGAAGGTGGCTTGAGCTTCCTCATCTCTCCTTGCAAACTATCTACCTCTTGTTTCCTTCTTTGGTGTCTGACATGAGACACCCCTTGACTTCTTATGGGATCATCCGATGCATAAAAATTTCTTTTGTCGAGTAAGGAGGTGAGTGGTGTCCATGAGCTCTTCTAACACTTCTAGAATAACCGACTCTTCCATGATCATCCCTTCTTTCATGGAACCTGCCTTCTTCCTCTTGTCTTGAGTTTGATCCCTTCTTCATTTGTCTCTGCAACTGATTTAAGCTCTGCAACACTCGAGCATTTATCTAACTTTGTTCTTTCATCAGTCTCTCTTTGTTTTCTTTTTAGATCTGCACTTCCATCTTCAAGCTTCTTACCGCTTCTATTAACGTTTCCTGTTCTCCTTTTCTTTTGCGTCCATTGGACTGTCTCTTCATTAACAACTCTGGTATTCTAGCCCTTTGCCTCCTTATCATTACTGGAGGCTCCCTCGCCTTCTTCCATTTCCTCCATACGCATCCTGAGTTGATGTGTTTAAACCCCTTAATTCTACAAAATGTGCAAGTGACCATTTTGCTAGAATTATGCATATGATAAACAAAATTTTCAAACCATGCTACATGTCTTTTTTTTTTTTTTTTTCATGGAGATCATATCCCCATTCTCTGAAAATAACAGTGTCCTGTTATCCTTGGCTGACACAAAATTTCATCCTGCGCAGGCGCTTCCTTCAAGCCACCTTCCCAGGTGACCACGACTAGAAACCACGGCTAAATCGTTCCTTAGAACTTTTTTGTCTCGAAGACCACCAATTTGGTCCTTAACCCTCCTTCCCTCAGCTCTTAATCTGCATATGACCACGACCATGACCCTGTGCTTAGTTGAAAAAGCACTTGTCCAGAGCTTTAAGACTTCAGAACTTTCAGCCAGGACCGGATCAACGGTCCTCGTCCTCTTTCACGATCAACGATCGAGATCCACTTTGGGACTCCGTGCTTTGGGAGTCTCAACTTTCCTCACTTGCCTCCTGCCAGAATGATTTTACCTAAGTTCATGATTTATTGACGGGTGTCCTCCCATAGATCAGTGGATGTGAATCGCTTCAGCTCTTTGGGCTTTGAAAGTTCCAAACTTTCCTCCTGCATGTTCTCTCGAAGTGATTTTACCCGAAGTCGATGATCCTTTGACGTGTGTCTTCTGGAATCAATGGTCGATATGTACTCTGGCCTTCAGGCCTTCCATAGTTTTCAACCCAACAGAAATTGTCACATCCTTCCCCACTGGAGTGCCCAGTCTCCAGACTACACGATATGTCACCACATGGCGAAATATTGGAAGCGAAAACGTGGCCCAATCGGGTGGGTGACATGTGTCATGTTCTAATTGACATTTCAATACTCCATATGATAAAAAATTACTGACACGTGCCACACATCCCATGTGTCCATGTCATCCTAGGTGACGTCCGCAAGCCACGTCACTTCGGGGATACCAAGATCCACATCACCTCTAGGTGACGTCATCGTTCCCCATCACTTCAACTCTTCAAGCTTCGAGACTTTGGGATTTTCCATACTGGCACACTTCCAATTCTTCCGAACTTCGAATTCCCGAACTGGCCAATCTGTCACCATATGTCCTTCTGAATCAGACGACTAATATTCACTTCGGGTCTTTAAAAATCTCAAACTTCAAAACTTATCTAGCTCCACTGGCTTTTATCCAAAGCCCTAGATCTGGTGACATGTGGCTCTCGGCAGATCAATGGCTGAGATCCTTTCGAGTCTTTGGGAGTTTCAAATCTCAACTTAAAACCTCTCGAACTAATTTCTCCAGAGTTACTGATCTGCTGACACGTACCTCTCGGTGATCGACGGTCAGGATCTACTTCGGCTATATGGAGTTTCAATGTTCGAGCCCTAACATGTCACATCACTTACTACCTTTCAATTTGTGGGGGAACGTATCGACGGTTTGGAGTAACTTGCTTTTCGCCCCGCAATTCTCCTGACGTTTACACGTAACCCCTCGGTGAAACCATGGTTTGGATTGCAGGACCACCTTGGGGAATTATCTCCCATGCAACTTGGTTCCCCGCAATTCCGGTTGTCCATTGATATCTCTCTCCAATGGGATTTGATGGTGTTGACCTTAACCCTTGCTTCATTTTCATCAGACGACCCCTGTTCACCTGTCCTCCAATCCAACGATCCCAGATCTCTCCTGATCCTACAATGGCAATCGCTCTCGAATTTGAAGGGTATGGTCATGATCCTTCAAACCCCTTACAACGGGTCTCTGGTGATCTAAATCCTGCGTAGATTCTACAACGCCATTCCTCCTGAGATTTTCAACTCCAAGGTTAGATTTCGATCTATAACCACAAGACTCTGACCAATAGACCCAGCCCATACCGACATGGTGTTTCAACCAGAAGCTCTGATACGAAAATGTAACATACCCAACCACCCACAGGCCGGGGTATGCTACCTTCAAGCCCACCCTTGGACTTCTCACTCTTACTGGTAACTTCTTTCTTTAATAAGGACACATAAGATAAAATATTTAATGACATGCGCAACAATATCCAACAAGCATGCATAATCTAAAATTTATTTAAACGATAATTAAAGTACACAACATAATACATTCATACACAGATAATAATATCACATCAAAGAGCACTTATCTTTATAAAAAGGCGACACCAACTGGCTGCAGACCAAGGACGTTCCACCCAACCGTAGACACCCCTGCTCCAAATCTCAACAGTAGTGTCACCCCTGAGCCAGAGCTATGAATCCACAAGGACAGTTCCAGAGTGTACTTGGGTTCCCAAACTAGTCAGCTCTCAAGCTCTCACAGGTTTCCCAACACCCACAACAATCCAAGTACCCATCTCTCTTCCACCCAGCCTGTACCACCCCAAGAGAATGCACCTCCACCCTTCTCTGCCACGCATTCCCTCATGCAGTCCTTCTCCTTTTTCCAGGGCCTCCATCACAACTAGTCCATAATCTCAATGCTGGAACTCTCAGGACTCACAGTTGTGAGAAAAACAGGGAAAAGGACAACGCATCTCAGACATGAAGGCCCCAAGTCATAGCTGGATAGCACCATCGACCATTAAAACCAACTATCTTGTGGCTAATCTTCAGCAGTTCGGTTCCCTTTCCCAAGCCAAGACGTGAATGAGGATGGATCAATGAATGAGTGAGTGAGTGCATGAAAATGCGTGAGGGAAATGAATGAACGTACAGAAAAATCAACGAACGAGTCATCAGTCGAACCCCTCCATCAGACTAGAGGCGGGTTTAAGTAACTTCTTGGGGAATCAATAACTTCATGGACTTCCCCAAGAAGCTCATGCAATCGATCCCCTCCCTTAGTAAAAAAGGGTAATTAACATAGGAATAAACACTTAGCCCCTCAAGCCCCCTCTCTTGTGGAATCATAGCCCCCTATAACTCTAGTCCTTGTCCATCTAGCAACCAACCATGTATTTATTATTAATAATGATAGAAAACATTACATGTCTTGGGCACACTGGACTTTTAATAATTGTTTGGGCACACTGGCCTTTTAATAATTGTTTGGGCACCCTGGCCTCTCAACATTGTAACAATACATTATTTAAAATGGGGGTTCAAAGCCTGGGGTGTTACAATCCCCTAATCACACCATTAGTTTTTTATCATAAAATATCTTAGGAATATACTTCTAACACTTATCTAAATACGACGAAGAAGTGGTCTCCTACCACCATGGCGAGGTTAGGTAATAATTCATAACATGAAAAAGTTTAAAAAAAAGGTCTTTAATAAAATATACATAATGCTTTCAAGGCTTGAAAATTAGATCTTTAAAAAAGTTTTCAGTTGATTAATTCAAACATCAAATATTGACAATAAAAATATAGGATTGTCTTTGGTTGGCTTTTGTGGCATCCTCGAGTTTAGCTTTTCTAACTCTAACAATATTGATGCAGATTCTAGTGTAAAATCTACCATCTCAAATGTTTTAGTGTGTTTACTCTACAATAGAGAAATATATTTCAAGTTGCCTTATAGCATGGTTTTATGTTCTATCAACTAGATGATATTCCTCTCTATCCATATATCCACATTTTCCAAATCATTCTCAAGGCTTAGTTTTACTCTTGTCTCAACTTTCTTTGATATGGGGGATAAATTGTATATCATTGGTCATCCAGCCTCTTTCCTCAACATCTCATTTGCACCTTTCATTGAATTGATTCTTAAACATTTTGACTTGGTATCTATTTGCCAAACTCAATAAAGTTTCCCTTTCAAACTCTAATAGGGCATCATTACCTAACATTTCCTTGCTTACATTGAAAAGTGAAATTAACTCGAGAAAAACATGTTTTTGACTTGGATTTTAGAGAATTATACACCTTGTAATAGTGTTGCATTTTTCATGGATGGTATAAACATTATACAAACCAATGGTTATGTATCGTTTTTCCAATATTGGAGATTGAACATCGTATGACACCTTTGTGATTCCATATTTTCAACATTGATGACCCTCTATCTAGCTTTCTTTATCATTTCAACAAGTTCATAAGCTTATTAACATACATACTCTTATAGGAATATACCAATGCATGTTTTTATCTAAGAGAACTTTCAGCCAAAGAACTACTTCCTGCTCCAAAAGAAGTCATAGATATTTTGGTTCACAAAGTGTTGGAGAACCCAAGAATTGCATACGTGATTAACTATGAATTCCAAGAGAGAGAGGTGGTGTCAAAAGAGACTTTTACAATGTTGAAGCATGAGTGAGCATAACTCAACATATAAAATGAATGTATGGTAGATCAATCCATACAATCATCTATATATACCCAAAAGTGTAACTAACTCCCTTAAAATGAGGAAGACATAGTCCACTTTGATTCCTCAGTTTATGCACCAATCAACCGGTCGGCTTTCAAATATCTCTAGAATGCAACCATATGACTCTAGAAACTTCGGAGTTGGGAAATATCCTTTTACCTAATAACCCCCCACTAGCACAAATCTTAAGGGATTCAAGATTTTTCATTATCCTTACACCCACCCCAACCCCCTTAAGTGTAGCTTCCCAAAGCCCAAACATAGCCCAAAGTTTCATATACTTAGATTCTACTAATGGATTCATAAAGATATCAACAATTTGATTATTTGTCATGCAATAAACAAGAGACATAATTTTCTCTTGTACCACCTATCTCAAATAATTTGCATCAAGCTTCATGTGCTTCATTTTACTATGCGTAACAAGGTTATAAGCTAATTGTATTGCACTTTGATTGCCACAAACACTATAGTCAACTTTCCAAAGGGAAATCCAATCTTACCTATTAGGATGTGAATCTGCATTATTTTTGTGCTAGCATTAACTCCACCTATATATTCAACTTCTATGGTCGATAAGGAAATAACCTTGTAAAACCCCCATTTAGACCCCTCGATTATGAATGTATATGTAAAGATGAAATGGCTATAAGCCTAGATATATGTGTTCTAAATAAAGTATGGCCATTGGCTTTGTAATAATCACATTGAAATATAATACAAATACAGTAAAGGCTGCAAATGAAGAAGGAAAAAGAAAGGGGGCTATGAGTTCACAAGAGGGGAAGAAAGGGGGCTCAGGGGCATACCAAGAAACAATAATATTTTATTGTCATCCATCCCTTTATCCTAAGTTCTCTAACCTTTTTCTATGCTTATTTAATTATTCATCAACCTTGAGATTATTTTCCCAAAGGGGAGGCATGTGGTGTCTTTTTAACATGCAAATATAATCTATGAATTTTAGACATACAAATTCATTATCATTTTTCTTGTTTATTCTTCTCTTGGTTGTCTCTCTCTTTGCTTCTATGCTACCATAATTGTTACTAAGTATTTCCACCCTAACCATGTGAAAACCATGGCCATAATTATGGGTGAATGTTGAAGAGAAAAGAAGCCATTGTTCATAGTTGAATTCCTTAGTTCCTAGCATTAGAGATTTCCTAGCCAGTCTGCATTGTAGCATTGGAAGGAAGTGGGATATCCTAAGGGGATATTTAGAAAAGAAGGGGATCCCATTCCTTGTGTTTTGTAGGATGATGGGGAAAGAGTGTGACTAGATGAAATAAGATTGGTGTGTCTAGTATGGGATACAATATTAATTCCCTAGATAAGAGCTCTAGAATTGTGCTAAATGAGAGGAATTAGAGCCGACTAATAGGATTTCATTTTTATGGATTCATATCTTGGCTTGGGGGTGGCCTTTGTGAAAAAGAGTATGCGTGTATGGAGAGCTTATGGTTGGGTGGAATGTTCTTCGTTTGTAGCTAGTTGGTGATTAATTTTTAGAAAGATAAGTATTCCATTGTCGTTTATGAATATGCAAGTTTTTGGCATTTACTTGTTATGTATTTTGTTATGGATTACTTTGTGATGAATGCATGTTGGACATGGCTCTTTGAAACTAGAATAATGTTGTAATTAATAAATAAACACATTCTTGGTTGTTTTAGAAGGCTTGCACTTATTCATAGTTTTCTTAAATTAAATAATTTGCATCTATTTGCGTTGTTTCCCCCTAACAATGCATAAGTGATACAATTGGGTTGTTTTTGAGTGGCCATCACCTCAATAAGAGTATATAGGTAGTTGGATACATTAAAATGTGGTATCAAAGCTATTGCTTACAACACTGGGTTGCATGGGGCAAAATTAGACCATGCAAAAATAAATTACAATTTTTCTATGAAGTGTTTGACAAAATGTCTCAATGCAGATTAGGGGAAAACATATTCTAGATTGATGGAATTAACGCCTGGAGGTGGATTGATGTTTATGGGAAGATGTTGAGATCTCATGTAATGACACTAGGCTATATTGGGCAAAAAAATTGAATGTTCAGATGAAATTGCATAGTTGCATGCCAACTGTTTAACAAAAACCTTTACTGAGGATTTGGGAAAATGTTATCATAACATCCAAAATGTTGAAATAATGGAATTAATTCATAGCCAATATTATTATTAATGGCATCAACAAGTGGTATAAGTGTAGCTAATGTGAATTCATAATGCCCATAGTTCAACTCTATGGAAATTGGGAAGAAAGGGTAAAATTGGTAAAAATAAAATATATGCCCAAAATATTGGTGATAAAAGTTTGAAATGTTAGAATGGAATCAAATTCGGTCTTGGGAATGAAAGAAAAGGATCATGAGTTTGAATCTAGGGTTGATGTCTGGGTGATTCCAACGTTTAGGCAATTATGGTGGTTTTATATAGTTGGAATTCATATATGTGTAGAATTTGTTGGTAACACTGAAATATAGCCACGAAATAGCCCAAGAGTTATTACCAACATATCCAGTATAGGAGCAATCATGAAATTCTTAAGGCCATGAGTGGCCTTATTAAGGAAAAGTGGGAATTTATTGGGGTGAAGGATATATTTGGGCAAATTAGCATGTGCAGTTCCAGACTTGTTAAATATATCCACCAAAGCTCTTTCTCCCATGAATTTCTCTATGAAAAGAGAGAGGGATAAATGTAAAGCACATATTGGCTTGAGCTGAAATCAATAGATATTCTCATGGGAGATAAATGGAAGAGAAGATATGTGGTGTTTGACATGCATGCATCTTATTGGAGAAGATCTATGTTGTGAATGACCAAGATTACATTCACCCATTTCGATCAACGATTCACAAGATATCGTCGGGGAATCCAAGAGAGAGAAGGTTCAAAAGGATAATTTTCCACAAATGGCCCATATTAAGTAAGAATAATGAGATTTTCTATGGATATCCTCTCATAGAAAAAGAGAAAAAAGTTCTAGAAGAGAGAAACAATTGTTGCAAATAGCCCATATTAAGCTAGCGGAATGAGATGTATGGTGGAGATATTCTTATGGTAAATGCGAAAAAGGTTATATAGGAGATAAATAATTATTACGAGAAGCCCAGATTAATTGAGGGAAATGATATCTATGATGGGGATCTTCTCATGGTCGATTCAAGAGAGAGAAGGCTCGAAAGGTTAAGTTATTGCGAATGTCCTAGATTAATTGGGGAAAAACACATCAATGGATGAAAATCCATTGTGGTGGTTGGGAAAAAAGTTCAAGGAGAGAGAATAAAGTGCCATGAATGGTCAATATTACATCTAGGAAACTAGATAAAAAATTGGCAACCCATTCCAATGATTGGAGGAAAAGCTTGGAGGATAGAGAAGCAATTTTTGCGAATGGTTGAGATCTCTCCCATAAACTAAGATCGATGGTTCATAATTATGCCAACCCCTATGAATCTAGAACACTTAAGTAGGCTAGAGAATGACATGGAAAGTCCATGTAGACTCTAGATAGACTCCATATCACCTACCATGTAAGCATGTGACATATCAACATGCCACACCAACTAAAAAAAGGAGAAATACAGAGCCAATTTCTTATTTTGGCCATAAATGGAGCATATAAAGTTAGTTGGACATTTAATTCCAAATGTAATGCCTTAGTGACCAGGACCACAAAAATTTCATCGAGGGTATATTTGTAGAATTGTTTCTTGAATTCTAAAAATTGAAGAAGACTAGTTTTTGAAGAACATGATAGTACCCACTAGGAGTGGCGCAATTGATTATGAATTTTGGATAGTGAGGAATATTGTTAAAAACTGAGAGAGAAATAGCACAACAAGAAATCATGCCCATAAATAGACACGTGAGATTTACCCTCGAAACCCTTAACCGGGAAAACCAACACATGATAGATATCTATTAACCTTGACCAAACCGACCAATCCATGCCCAACACTGGCCATTTGAAGCTCCTTGAGCCCCTTCACAATGGATCATCTCAAGACATTAAATATGCTTCATCAATTCCAACCCTAATTCCTTTACCAGAATTAGATTACAATGCAAAGACATGCATGACCTCAAGATAGCCATTCAAATACATGCATGGACTGCAGATAGTCATGAGAAGACATGCATGGACACACATAAACATGTAAAGACATGTGTGGAGTGTGGAGATAGCCATGAAAATACTCACATCAAATACCATGGGTTACCCAATACCATGGGCCCATAAACCATTAACGGTAAACCCAACAATGACTAAATCAAGACTCTATGACTGAGTCAAGATTAACCCAACATTCACCCCTTTAAACTTGACTTGGGATAAATACCTACCCCCATCAAAGTTTATAAATCAGGTATTATGAATGCAACATGACCCCCTATCACCTAGGTCTATGTCTAGACTTTATATTGGTGAAGCATGAAACCAGGGGTACACATGCTTAAATAGGTCTTACAACCATATGCCCATTTTCATGTGATAAAATCCAAATCCATAGAAAAAAGTTACAATTGTATGCCCAAGCACGTGATGTTTTGAAATGTCAACCTATTCCATTGCTAACATCCCTCCTGCTCTAAATACAATTACAATCACTTAGACCAAGTACTTATCTTACCACTGTATGCTCAAGCAAATGATGCAAGAAGCATGTACCAACTTCTTTATCAACATCCCTCCTTGCTCCAAATACAATGAGCCAAAGCACTCATTCATCGAGTACTTATTCCTCATCATCACTTTCTCTACATCACATCTCTAGGTTCAGGAGCCACTTTTGAGTAATGCGTTGTTTTCCTCGCCAGCCTTTCTGCTTCCCAGTGTGAACTCATCCTTCTTTGCTATGAAAGATCAAGCTATAGATTCCACTCAACACATTCTCACCATAGCCATTAATCAACCCCGCAACCGTGTCTGAATGCCATTCATCCCTCGACCCCAAGTTTTCCTTGCGAAAAATATCATCATCGTTGGCCATTTCTTCCAAACCCTAAAAAACCCTCTCCTGTCCAATGTCAACAATAAGGTCGAGCTATGGCAGATCTAAGAATCTAAATGAAGTAGATAAAACCCTTGGAAGTCCCCAGGCCTCCACTTCTCATAATAGTCGGCTCCTCACGTAACAAACATGTCCCATAGCCTCTTCTAGAATGTTTTCCCTTGCCTCACGTCCTCTAATGGATTGGGGATCTCCACCCTCGCTCCTGCCACCAACTCTCTTCTCTGTGTTCGCCTCATGTTGTTGCTCGGCCTTAAATATTTTGTCTGATTCCTCATCAACACCCTGGCAAAGTTCAACGTCGTCCTTCATGGCATAAGGGATCCGCTCAACCAATCCAACGATACAGTCATATTCTTCATCCATTTATCTCAACCTCGTTGGGGAAAATTGACAAACCACATTTGTAGGGAAGACGACCATGGACAGATCCATAATTCTTTAGGAGGGGTGTGACCTCATCGCTAAGAAAATCATGTGACAACCATAAGTCATCGTATCCACCTTCCAACAACTCGTTCAAATTTGACATCATCGGATCTATCATTCAATCGATGCTTAACTTCACATATTTCTTATTGTAGGCATCCAACAAGCATCGAGTGGTACTACTGCTCCACTCTTCATGATGCTTCTTATAATCCCTTGGTCGGCCCAACTATGGTTTTTTTTTGGCCCCCAAAGGCTTTCCCTCATCGCTAGTTCGAAACCCTATATCCAAATAATGCCTTCACAATGATTCACTTATGCAACCCTAACATATACAACCATTAGATCTATACTCAATATAATCAGATCCAAACATTCAAGCAATCGATATGCAAATCTACGAACAAATTTAAGCTTTCGTTTGCAAATCTAGGCATCTGAGAAACATATATTTGTTTCTTCATCATGTAAGCCAATGATTTCATAAGCATGGATCTCAACATTAGACCACTATTGTTGGAGAGTCCAGGCCAATCTGGCTCTGATACCATGTTAAAAACTGAGAGAGCAATAGCACAATATGAAATCATGCACATAAATAGACACATGAGATTTACCCTCGAAACCCTTAACCGGGGAAACCAACACTTGATAAATATCTATTAACCTTGGCCAAACCGGCCAATCTAGGCAAAAACTAGCCACTTGAAGCTCCTTGAGCCCCTTCACAATGGATCATCTGAAACCATTAAATAAGCTTCATCAATTACAACCCTAATTCCTTTACCAAAATTAGATTACAATGCAAAGACATGCATGGCCTCGAGATAGCCATGAAAATACATTCCTGAAGTGGAGATAGTCATGAGAAGACATGCATGGACATGCATAGCCATGCAAAGACATGTGTCAAGTGGAGATAGCCATGTGAAGACTCACATCAAATACCATAGGTTACCCAATACCATGGGCTCGTAAACCATTAACGATAAACCCAACAATGACTGAATCAAGACTCTATAACTGAGTCAAGATTAACCCAACAAATATGAGCAAGGACAAAGAAACTCATTTGAGCATTTGGATAAATTCTACAGGGTTTAGAGTAGACTTGAGGAAATAAAGCTAATTTTTTTTAAAGTATAAATGGAGGAAAATCGACCGGAGACAACAAATTTCCTAGACAACATTTATTTTTAACAAGATGGACAGTTTAGCTGTTGAGAAATTTTTCTAAAATTGCACTATTTTAAAGATAGTAATTTTATCCAAATTTTATGTGTGGAAAAAGTGAAAAAGGTAAAAAAAATTGAAAAATTCATATTAGCATGGAAAATGATTGGAGCATCAGATTGCCAAGATTAAGGTTACACAATGCATACAATATAAATACTATATGTGCCCACTGTAAATGTTTTTTTCTATTTATCACTAGATTTTCTTTTACATGTGGATGAATTAGGTCTCAAACCTTGATTGCACTGATAAGAAAAACACAAAAAATGAGCAGAAATGGTAACTTATAAAAGTTATGACTTTTAGATTTGAGCTCAAAATTGAGCACGCGTATAGTTGTTGGAAATATATTATAGAGATAATATAATAGAATAATTATGCTTTTAAAATATGTTACTGGTTGTTCCATAAAATTATTAGAACAAATCCTTTGGGCTTGATTGGACAATGTAATTGTCAATGTGGAAGACCCCCACAATAACTTCAATTTGGGAAAGGAGTATAAGATGATATATAAGCATACCAAGTGAGAAACTAACTTAGGAGGACTGAAAATACTTTATAGTGGTGTTTGCACAATGATTTGGAGGCATAATTGGATGTGCAAAGTGTTATCACATGAACTTGTCAGAGCCCTGTGGGTGTGTGGTTTCTACCTAAGACTGTAATTTTGCCCCGTCTCTCTCCTTTTCATAGACCAAGTCTTAAGATTTTTCCCCTTCGACTTGTAAAATCGTTTTTCGTTTCCCCCCTCCCCCCCTTGTGTTTAAAGTGCCTCGATCTCCTTGTTTTCCCAGGCCACAACCAGTTGTCCAAATCCTCGATCACACTACCCATAGACATGGACACAAAGTGCATCTTTCCTAATAGTCCATTTCGAGCTTGAAGCACAAGCGGTAGGCAAGTTTATTTTTCAATGACGAAGATCCAATCAACGAGTTCAGATCAACGGCTCACAGGCATTTGGGAGTCCAAAATCGCGCAAAGTATAGCGCTAGAGCAGAAAGCCCCGAGGTGAGCATGAGTCGTTGATATTTAAGAGAACACATGGCGTTTGATCCAAGTGTTCGGGGAAATAATCTTCGGGAAGTTTGAAGTGGGAAGTGTGTAAAACTTCCGAAGGGACGAAGCCCGAAGTCCCGAAGACCCGAAGTGGATCTCGACTGTCGATTTGAAGAGGGAAGATCCGATCCATCGATATAAAGTGCTAGAGTTGGACCGTTGAACAGGGAGCCGCATCTCAGATCACAAGATCAATGGTCACATCCCATTACAGGGTCGAAAGGTGCACACATTTTAGAATGTCAAGGACGGGCCGCAATCATAATCATGGTTTTTGGAAAGGGACGCGTGGTGGTTCATGGTGAATTGCGAGGAAAAAAATGGTTTTCTTTCAAACCACCCTTGGTCACACCCACAATCATGAAATTGCGTAGGGTCATAGCCCTAGGTCACATTGAAGATGGAGCGAGGGAGGGGAGCTACGCCAAAGGCCGAAAGCATCTATATTGATCATAGGAGAAGATTTTTTGAACCTCGAGGCGTCAGGATTGACTTGAAGAAGTCATGGGCAATGCTTGGAAACATTCATGGGCATTAGGCCTCATCCTAATCCCAATGAAGGAAGTTATTAAAGAGGGGGTCGGAAGTTGAGACCTCGTCTCACCCCATAAATGGATAGCATTGCAAGAGATCAGCCATAAAGGTAGACTATCCACCCGAAGCTTCCTCCTGGATAGATTTTACTGTAAAACGCCTAACTGCAGTTGTCTCACATCTGACATAAGGAGGCCTACACATTATGGCAGAGCGGGCACCGACTAGAAACTTTGAATGTAGGGGTCCGATCATGCTCCTGGTAGTTGTAGCAGTTTTGAGTATATATACTCAGTTTTGATATTTTGTTATGGTCAAATGGTTGATCTAGGCTCCCTGATATTGTAATATTTTGATTGAGAAGAACTGGTTCTCTGGTTATGTATTTGTTTTTGAGAAATCTTGGTTAATCCAAGTCAGCTTTCTTACTCCATATTATTTTCCTCTTATACTGAGAGAGTTCATGTTTGATTGATTCACATGGATTGTTGTAACTGTATTATGATAAATGTTTGATTATAATATTGTTATGATTTCTTTCAGCTTCTTTGAAATTTGAATCCAAGAGGACCTTGTGTTTAATTTTTTCCTCCTTAGGTTGATGGAAGACCTGATGTCCACAACATACCTCTACACTCTCTTCACCAAAGTCTTCTCTCTATTCACCCTTACTCCAACTTACTAACTAAAGTTGATTCAAGACCTCAATGGTTGGTGCATGCTAGTCCAGATTTCTTAGTTAGAATGCTATTATTATTGAGTTTTATCCATTTGACCACTCAAAACTCAATTACCTGTGACATATAAACTAATAGGTACTGGGCTTACCTTCAATGCAATCTGAAGGTTACTTCTAGTGCTAACATTTTTGGTGTTGTTGTCGGGGAACGAATTGAAGGCATTTCCCTGGGATAGAACGACAAAGAGATTTTGATTCTGAGGGTGCATTAGATATCAGAACCATTGAAGATTACATCTTGCACCTGGAGAATCCACTGTTTCCACTCCACTATTTCAGTTGTGGCTACCTCTAGCACACCTGAAGCTGACCCAGAGAATATTTCTCGAGAAGACTTTAGCAACTTCTTTCTCATCTTAGAAAGTTCCCTGGGAGAATGATCGCGATTAGATCTGGTCTTTGATGGTGAACAAGGACTAGACACATTCAGGATGCATATCATTCACCTGGAAACTCCATGTTTAAAGAACTGATCGGTGACCCCATTGGTTTGAAATGGAAAAAATCTTGGCTCAGAGGTTTGCTCCTTTTAATTTCTCCTTTGTTCCTGGTTTTTCAAATGTTGTCCCTGCTATAAATGAATGGGATGATTATCTTCCGAGATTCAAAGGAAGTAAGCATGATCATCCTGATGAACACTTGTTTAATTTTCATATATGCATGCTTGAGCACAATTTTTTTCACGAGGATGTCTTTATCAAGATGTTCATATTTTCTTTGGAGGAAGATGCCCGTGAATGGTGTCAATCTCTCCCTGATGCTAGTATCCATTCTTTGAAGGATTTTCACGATGATTTTAATTTATATTAAAAGGAGATTTACATGTCTCATCTTATATTAGATGACTGTTGTAAGAAGTTTGCATCCCACTTTGAGCAAATGATAGAGTCTTCCTCGTATGATGAGTCGGGTAAAGGTCTGAGTGAAAGAAGCATAGAGGATATTTATGTTCATGAGACAGATGTTTTGACCAACCCTGCTTATGATGAAGAAGGCCTTCCAGGTATGTTTGATAATAACGCTGATGATTACATAGAAATGGATGCATCATGTTCTACCCCTTATACATTTGTTGTCTCAGATTTAGAAGAAGAGATGGTTGTGGAGGAGGATTCTTCTCTTTTCCTTTAGGAGGTTTCCCATGATATATTTTCACCTAGGATTGAAGATAAAACTCATGTGTATGAAAAACCAGAAGCAACAATTATTGTTGTCCCTGAAATGGATATTCTTAACAATTATATTCTTGATGGAATTACTGTTTTAGAGGTTGATCATAGATATGAAGGGAAACCCATATTTTATGAATATTCTAGTGATGATGAGCAGGAAGATTATCCTACATTTGATCACTATGAAGACACTAAGCGACATAATAAAGAGGAGGAGCCATCCATTGATATACATGAGGATATTTCTTGCCATTAGCTAGCAGATGTTATCAGAGAAGACAAAGAAGAGCTAGATCAACAACCTACATCAACCCTTCACTCACCTATGCTTACCAGAGACATCCAACCATATGTGAGTAGCTATGAAGCAGAGCAGACTTTCTGTTACCAATTTTATGGGTTTCCTCAGTTATTCCATGAACCTGTAAGGGAATACATGGAGTTGCATTTCCTCCATTTATTGAAGCCTCCCAACTTTATCTTGACTTCAACATTGGGAGGAGGGATGAAAGATGTAATCATTTTTCTATCACAGTTGCATCATCTGTTATCGATCACTGACAGAGTCAGTGAGTTTCCAGTTAGGAAGTTGCTTGACTAGCTCTGGTGGAAATTTGCTTTCACCTAGCACTGTGTAAAAAATCAGTTAGTCTAGGGATGTACATAAATAAGCTCCTTTGGAGCCCATGTCTGTTTGCTTTCTTTTTTAGGATAGTGTGCTTGGCGACCTGTAGTCCTTAGCGGAATGTTTTGAACTCGAATCCATAACCCAACATCTAAGGCACTGGAACTACTTGTTCTTGGCATCTCACAGGGGGCATGCCATCCCCTGTGGAGCCAAATGTTATCACATGAACTTGTCAGAGCCCCATGGGTGTGTGGTTTCTACCTAAGATTTTAATTTTTCCCTGTCTCTCTCCTTTTCGCAGACCAAGTCTTAAAATTTTTCCCCTTCGTCTTGTAAAATCCTTTTTCGTTTGCCCCCCTCCCCTGTGTTTAAAGTGCCCCAGTCTCCCTGTTTTCCCAACCCACAACCAGTTGTCCAAATCCTCGACCAGGCTAGCCATAGCCACAGACACAAAGCACATCTTTCATAACTATCCATTTCGGGCTTGAAGCATAAGCGATAGGCAATTTTATCTTTCAATGATGGAGATTCAATCAGCCAGTTCAGATCAACGGCTCACGGGCATTCGGGAGTCCAAAATCGCATAAAGTGTAGCGCCAGAGAACAAAGCCACGAGGTGAGCATGACCCGTTGATATTTAAGAGAACACATGGCATCCGATCCAAGTGTTCAGGGAAATAAGCTTCAGAAGGTTTGAAGTGGGAAGTGTGTAAAACTTTCGAAGGGCCGAAGCCTGAAGTCTCGAATACCCAAAGTGGATCTCAGTCGTCGATTTGAAGAGGGAAGATCCGATCCATCGATATAAAGTGCCAAAGTTGGGCCGTTGATCAAGGAGCCTCATCTCATATCACAAGATCAACGATCACACGCCATTGCTGGGTTGGAAGGTGCACACGTTTTAAAATTTCAAGGACGAGCCGCAATCATAATCTTGGTTTTTGGAAAGGGACGTGTGGCGGTTCTTGGTGAATTGCGGGGACAAAAATGCTTTTCTTTCAAACCACCCTTGGTCGCGCACACAATTTCACAATTGCATAGGTTCATGGCCCTAGGTCACATTGAAGATGGAGGGAGGGAGAGGAGCTGCACCAAAGGCCGAAAGCGTCTGTATTGATCACAGAAGAAATTTTGTTGAACCTCAAGGCGTCAAGATTAACTTGAAGAAGTCGTGGGCACCGCTTGGAAACATTCATGGGCGTTAGGCCTCGTCTTGATCCCAATGAAGGAATTTATTGAAGAGGGGGTCGACAGTTGATACCTCGTCTCACCCCATAAATGGAAAGCATTGCAAGAGATCAACCATAAAGGCAGACTGTCCACCTGAAGCTTCCTCCTAGATAGATTTTCCTGTAAAACGCCTAACTGCGCCTGTATCACGTCTGACATAAGGAGGCCTATAAAGTCTGGTAGAGAGGGCACCGACTGGAAACTTTGAATGCAGGGGTCCAATCACACTCCTAGTAGGTGCAATAGTTTTGAGTATATATACTCAATTTTAATATTTTGTTATGGTCGAATGGTTGAGCTAGGCTCCCTAATATTGTAATATTTTGATTGAGAACAATTGGTTCTCTGGTTATGTATTTGTTTTTAAGACATCTTGGTTAATCTAAGTCAGCTTTCTTACTCCATCTTATTTTCCTATGATACTGAGAGAGTTCATGTTTGATTTATTCACATGGATTTTTGTAACTGTATTATGATAAATGTTTCATTATGGTACTGTTATGATTTCTTTCAGCTTCCTTGAAATTTGAATCCAAGAGGACCTTGTGTTTAAGTTTTTCCTCCTTAGGCTATTGGAAGACCTGATTTCCACAACAAACCTCTACACTCTCCTCACCAAAGTCTTCCCTCTATTCACCCTTACTCTAACTTACTGACTAAAGTTGATTCAAGACCTCAATGGTTGGTGCATTCTAATCCAAATTTCTTAGTTAGAACACTATTATTATTGAGTTCTCCATTTGACCACTCAAAAAACAATTACCTGTGACATATAAACTGATGGGTACTGGGCTTACCTTCAATGTAATCTGAAGGTGACTTCTAGTGCTAACACAAAGAGCATGGTAGTCTAAGTTACTTGTTGATTGGCAGCTTGAATGATTGGACCAAGGATGGCTAAATGCCTTGAATGAAGAGGGTGGAGGTTTCTTACAGGTTTGATTTTAGGATTAATTGTGATGAAATAAGGGATTAACAATGGTTGATGGTGCCTTAGTGAGAATGCATTAAATGCATTGAATAAGACCAACATAGGCAAGTTGGTTACAAATAAGAGTTATGTAAGTTTTTGATTTAAGAACAATGACTTTAGAAGAAGGGTTGTAGAAATAAAATGTTCAGCAGAGGCATAGAAGACACGTAAAAATAGAAATGGAAGTCTTAAGCGTAAAATAAGATGTAAGTATCTAACCCTAGAGATAAGGAATGACAACTAAGTAATTCAGGTTACACAATGTGATTGCAAAGGAGAAATTTATGGAAGCTCAGTGTGGTAAAGGAAATTTCCCAACAAAAAGAAATATTACACTTCGTGCATGTGATGGGTGAATAATATTTGTAGTAAATTGTATATGTATGCTTGGAAGAGTCGCAGGGTATCACCCAACAACTTGTGTGTAAAGGATGTGAATAAAAGGAGGAACCTCCACTTGTATGGAAGTTGCTAATGGTGGAATAAATCATTCCATTGTGTGGATTTGTATTATTGTTTTGAGTTAAAGTTAGTGAAGAATTATCCATGGAAATGACAAGAAAAAATCTAGAGTTGGACTAAGCTCAAAGACAACTAGAGATAAGGGCGATGCCATGAGATGGATGTTCAAACTACTGGATGATATTGTAGCACTGAGGAAAGGATTCCAACAATACATGTGAATTGTTGGATGAGAGGAAGATGAAGAATGATGAGTGCATTCTAAATCTACAAGTGGGTAGAAAATCAAGCAAAACATAAGATATTGTATCATTACAATGTGTGGGAAACTTTATACTAAATAAAGATAAACTTGGAGCAAGATCAGCCAAGGAAAGGAAGCGACTAATGAAGCTAGTAATTCCACTGTAGGATAGAAGTGGGGAATTTTCAAGTCGGGATTTATGGAAATTGCTCAAGAAAAATGGAACAACAATTCATAAAGACAAACAAAATGCAAAGGTAGCTCAAAATAAAAGCAAAGATTGTTACCATAATAAGATGGGATTTGAGGGTATCCCAAGACACAAAGCAAGCTACATGATGCAAAGGAAATTGTTGTACCAACAAATGAAGAACATGGCCAACAAGGTAAACATAATAGTGAGGGAGATTTTCTCACCTTAAAATTTATTTTGTTTATAGAGTAGAATTGTATTTATAAACGTAGTAAGTATAAATTTTGATACATGTAGTGAATTGTTATTGGGTGACAAAATCACGACTAATGATCTAAGGCATGATTTAAATCAGACCTATGAAAAACATTAGTTATTTTCTAAAGTTCCATGCTATGTAGAGGAATTGGAAGGGATGATTTCTTAACTCTTTTTGTTTTTGTTTTGATTATATTTCTTTGGTTTCTATATGTAGATAGTTTTAAGGCATGGGAATGCTAAAAATGAAAGATAATAAAATATATGGAATGCATATGCACTAGTGGGCATATTGAGAGATATTATGCATGCATATAGATATACTTGAGCATATATAGTGTTGCATATTGACCAAGAGTGGTGTGTTGTTACATATGCAATAAGTATGACATGCTGACTAATGTGGTTTTTCATTTGTTGTATAACTAGGAGTGATTGAGGAAATCATTGAAGATGTTAATGATATTGTTGCCTATGATAATAAACCTCATGAGAAGGAAAGAGGACATAGAGAAAGCTTATTAATACGTTGGTGAAGGGATCATGTGAGTTCCAATGAGGCACTAGTTGATCAAGTAGCATCAATGTTGTTGATAACAACCATACAAGTATGAATTAGTTATGCCAATATTGCATGTGTTGAAGGAAATAAAGGTAAGAATCCTTTCAGTCATTATTCAATATCACATATTGATATGTTAAGTAGTTCAAATGCATTGTCTAAATGACACCTAGGCGGGATATGGTAAAGACAAGAAGCCTTGGACATATAAATATTGTTAAAAAATCTATGATGAATTTATATGAAATAGAATGTCACGTTGTGTTGGTTATGAGGTAATAACCAAGGAAATTCAAGAGTTATGATCCTATTGCGATGGTGAATGGCATGTGAGATAACCAAGTGTGAGGCATAATGTTGTTAGATTTGGGAACACTATATCGATTCACAAGTATCCAATGGTCTCCCTACTTGTATCGGTGTCCTAGACTGTAGCCTTCTTGCCAACACTGAAGAGCACTAAGAGGGTGTCTCCTTGGTGTTGTGTTTTCACTAAAAAGGAAGGTGTCTAGATGGTTGTACAAGTTATTGGGGAGGTGGTTTGATGATGTGTTGAGGAATTAGCTAAGCCATCTAACTCATAATTGTGGAATGCATGGCATGAGAATGTGGTATTTTGTGTGATGAAAGGGCACATAACAAAAAATAAAAATAAATTAATCAATTAGTTAAATAAAATAATAACAAAACAACAATAATAAAGATAATAAACATATGGAAGGTACCTTGCAAAATAAACAAACAACCCGACAAATACTAAAACTAATAATAATAATAATAAAATATAGTTTGGGTGTGCAAGTTGTGGTTATGCATAAAGCCTTGAGGTTTATCTCAACCCGTCATGAGCCAAACGTGAGATCTTTCTCCCAAAGTTGGGGAGGTCATAGGTTCGATTATCTTGATCATCTTCATTCCTTAATCAAATTCTTTCCTAACTAATATGGAGTATCATAGGCCTTGCAGTCATCCATTTTGAATTTCTTCAATAGATCCAAAACATACTTAGGTTGAGAAATAAAGATACAATCAGTCATATACAAGACTTGGATGCCCAAAAATAAATGAAATTTACCAAGGTTGGTCATTTCAAATGTATTTATAAACTTCCCCCTCAAACCCAAAATGTAGTTAGTATTACCATCAATGATGACCCAATCATTGACATATAGTGAAATTATTGGAGTATCATCATTTGCATGTAAGACATAAATGTGATGATTTGATTCACAATGCTTGAAACCAAGGTCGAGAAAGAACCTATTAAAATTATCATACCACACCCTAGGGGCATACAACGATTTCTCAATTGATACATGAGATTGTCGTACTTCTAAACACTTGGGGTTACTCCATATATATCTTCTTAGTGATATCACCATGTAAGAAAGCACTCATAACATCCATCTAATGTACCTCCCATCCAAAACAAGTAGTAAGTGAAAGAATAATTCAAACACAATTCATCTTTGCAATGGGAGAAAGGGTCTCGATGTAGTCAATACCTTCCTATCGAGAAAACCATTTATCTACTAAACAATCCTTATGCAAATTTCACCTTCTGATGTGAATTTAGTCCTATATACCCATTTCCATTTAACCAAATTATTTCTTTATAGTCGAAGATCCAATTCCCAAGTCTTATTTTTCATCAAGGAATTATACTCTTCATCCATATTATTCTTCCATTCATTTTGACCACGTGGATTTACATATGTATCGAGATCACATGCCTCTAGCACACATGCCATCAAAGAAACACTACAACATTGTTTTTGTCCTCTAGCCTTCCTTAAGTCATTTACATTACATGCATCAAACACCAACAACTTCATTGTATTGGTCACTCATCGAGGAGGACTAATATCACTTATAGAAGGAGTCTCTACAATAAATTCAATATGGGAGGTAATTGTCAAATAGTCAAGCACTGCAATACTTGTAGTCAAATCTGCTAAAGAGGTTTGACTATAATTTAGGTCTGTTACACAAGCCCAATGCTTAGATAACAAGATGGTTGATGTAGTGTATAGATTAGTTGATTTGGAATTGCTCACAATTTCAAATGGATCACTTCTTAAGGTTCCAAGGGAGGATTTCAATAAGGTAACACCTAAAGTCTTGTCATCAAAGACAACATCCCCCTTGCAAATGAATTCACATTTTACTAGATCAAACAACCTGTAGGATTTCGACTTGTCATAGTATCCCACCATAATATAAGCATGGCTCTTCACATCCAACTTCTTCTACTTATCATCTAGAATAACCAAATATATATATCAAACATTCTAATATGTCTGACTGGGGGTTTCCTTCCACTCCATTTCTTAAGAGGATCCATATCCAACATAATGTTGGTCAAAACCATGTTTAGGATATAATTTGAGTAGTAGACAACCTTTATCCAAAACCTAGTTGGCATACCTTTGGATTGAAGAAAACACCTTGCCATTTCAACTAATGTTATATTATTCATTTTAGCAACATCATTCTACTGGGGCATGTAAGGTACATATCTCTTCCAAGAGATACCATTTTTTGACAAGTAACTGTCAAATGCTTTGCTTACATATTCTTCTCCATTGTCTAATGTCAAACATTTCATAGGTCAACTATATTTATTTTTAGCTAATGCCCTAAATTCTTGAACTTTTCAAATAGATGGTCTTTATTTTTCAAGAAATTAACCCAAGTGTACCTAGAAAAATCATTAGTGAAGGTCAAAACATACCTTCCACCAACTAATGATGGTTGATTTATTGTAAAAAGGTCACTATGGATAAGTTCCAATTGATTATTTTCTCTCTTAGATTTCCATGTCTTAAATGAAACTTGGTGGTGCTTTCCAAGCACACACCCTTCACATACACCATCATGGGGAACTACATTTGGTAATCCATTAACCATATTAAGCTTGACCATTATTTCATAATTCAAAAGTTCAAATGTCTAAGTCCCTCATTCTAAATTTTGCTTTGGTCTTTGGTCCTAGCTATGAGTGTAGTTATTCATGGATCCTACTTAGAGAGGTCACATAGTTTATACATCCTATTTTTAGGGCCAAGAATACCCTCACCATGAAAAACAATTCATTGTTAATATCCTTCACAACAAAGTTATTATGCCATAATTCAAACTTCTTGCCAGTGTCGGTTAGTTGAGGTACAAACATTAAATTTGCACTCAGACTTAATGCATGATACACATCAGTGGTCACACAATTTTGACATTTAACCCTACCACAAATAGTATTAGTAATTGCATAATCACCTACAACAAATATTTATTCATATGCATCCTTATTCAATGAAGAAAAGAGAGAGGCATCCTTAGCCATACGGTGGGTACAACCAAAATCAACTATCCACCCAATTTTAGAAGTGTGGGCATGTAACACTTGAGAAGTACTAAGAAAAAAGGCATAGTTATCTAGCTTACCTTCTGAGACTCGATGTTGTAGGTTAATTGATTCTATTAGTCAACACCTCACCTTCAACCCTTTTAGCCTTTGCCTTGAGGTCATCAGTCTTCCTCTAACAAGTCTTCTCAATATGTTCTATCTTTCCATAATATCGATTGGTTTTCTTCTCCTTAACTTTCCTTTTCAATGGAAAATAATCATGCTTCTTCTTGTTAATTTTGTTGACACAACCTTTATCATGGTAACCTCCATGATGTTTCTCTTGCTTGTATCCATGATCTATTTCTCTATATTTATATTGAGATTTTCCCTTAAGAAGATGGGCATGTTGCTTATTCTCATGTTTTCCTTCATCAAGCAACTTGCTCTATGCTCTAATTAGAAAACCACATAAATAATCAAAGGTATAGTCTTTACCATCTTCTTTTTCTAGAAACCTAAATTGTACAAAATGTCAAACAAAAAATGTCATAGTGTGTCTTCAGATTCATTAGGGTATGTTCTATAAGTTGGTCATCGTTCATAGGAAAATCCTTTCCACATTCACCCAACTGCAATTGTAGCTCCTTCACATGAGTCAAATAGTCTTCAATCTTATCAAAGGAGAGGGGATTAAGAGATATCAACTCTTTCTTAATTTACATAATCTAACTTTTGTCTATCTTATTAAGCAAATTATCCAACTTCTTCCAGACTTGATTTGGACAATTGATCCCACTTGTATGAAAGTGAATCCCCCTGAAGATATTTGTCATCATGTCTCGTACAACCTCATCCTTCTTCCCATTTAATAATGAACTTGTTGTGTTCATCCTTAGGGTATCAAACCATGGTCTTTGTAAATTGCCAAATATATTTACTATTTAATAACATTTTCATATCTTGTGCCAACATGCCATGGTTGTGGCCATTTAAAACCATTGGGTCTTTCTTACACTTGTGTACTTTTTTGTTTCTTTGATGTTTGGGCTATGAGTTTTCACTATATTTTCCGCTAGAGATGAAAATAAAATACCTATATGCTCTTTATGAATGCAACCTTTTTCATACTAAAATTAATGCTTATGTTTTTTTTCGCAAGAAAAAAAGAAAGGTTGTATTGCTAGAAATGTGATCCAAATGACTTGCGAATTATATTTGCTTAGTAAATATTCATTTAGTGCCAATAATGGTGTAATTAATTAAACACCACATTTTTTAGGTATATGGTTTTATAGTTGGTTATGATTTTGTTATGATCCCCTCCTTATTTATTGAGGCACTTTTCATTGAATTGTGTGGTCCTTTGGGACACGACTGTTTTGCATGTATGGATTTTCCTTCTTATGCTTCCCCTAGTTTTATTTGGTTGCTCTAAATATTTATTATGTGACATCAGATTGATTATGGTTTGAAAAACTTGAAATGCTCAAAATTAGTTTCATTTTGACTATGTTTGGACATTAAAAGAAAGCAACTTGGACATCTTTATATCATTGATTTGAGAATGGAAAGAATAAATTTTAGCATGATATTTATTGACAGTTTTGTTGACTATTAGTTGAGTTATAATCTATATTCATAAAAATGGGATTTGAAAATAACATGTAATCAACTTTTGTATGCCCATAGTGGAGGATTGATTTTGGAAACGATATCAAGAATTATATTGATGAAGATTTCTTTACTTTTGTTGTGGAAAACCAACAATTGTGTATATAAATAATTGTTACAAAATAATTTCAGAGAGTTTTTAGAGAGAGTAAATGTTTTTTTTAAACATAAATTGAATTTGTATTTATAAAAGGGGTGTTACGAGGAAAAATATCTCTATGGCTAGGGTGAACCACAACAGACGGAAATGATTGCAGAAATCAACTCTATCCCAACAATATGCTATATAAACCAATGTGCAAGGGAGATAAGAAAGAGGCCTACCTCGTCGAGATGTTCGATGATGTCCATTGTTGAGCACTTTGACCCAAAGCTATATATACCTGCAACAAGTTCTCAACAAACAAGCAAAAACAAGCATATGGTGGAAATATAAAAGGTTAGCACATTAGATAGCATAATCCATAAATATACATAACAAATACGCCCATGGATAATAATTCATATATTTGCAAGACATAAATTGGATGGGAAGAGAGTATTTCTATTAATAAATGATCAACATAAGTGAAAATATTACAGACTTTCGTGTCGGCGCAGTTCGGAACCGAGAAACTAAGTTCCTTCCAGCTCATAGAAGGGAGACAATGAGGTTCTCCATCAATAAGGGAAGAGCTTGGGGGCTAAACACTATGTTCAGACTTAAAGGACAAAGGGATGCAAACTCAATATGAAGTAAATAATTTCTCCAGAGTAACTTTGCTCTCAAAGTTGAATTCTTTCTCCTTTTCCATAGATCGGAATTGGACTCTTTATAGCCTTCAAAATGCAACTGAAGGGCCAAGTCGGAATGTTTCCAGTATATGGAAGGCCAAGGATCAAAGATCTCTTGTCATGACATGGAAACCCGACATTTATTTTTGATTTTCTAGCACAAATCCCGATGTACGCGGGTTGTAGTGGAGCAACCTGCTTATATGCTTGTTGTATAAGGTGCAAGATGCGTACAAGTGGAAAAAATTGTATTTTGTCTCTAGATTTTAGTAATAGGGAAGACAAGTCTGCATAGGGAAATGGAATAAGGCCCTCTCTACAAGATTGCAAAGGGTGAGGCAAATCTTGCTCTAACAAATGCCCCCTAATGTGTGAGGTTAGAGGAGTATTTGTGATGGCCGAAATACATTATAAATAACCCAGAAGTGGAGTGGTAGAGAACCAATTGGATGAACTCAATTGCTCATTACATTATTCACCGACTTTGCATACATCACTACCAAAAATACACTGCAGATCCATGTGAAAATATACCAAACAAGTGTCTGTAGCCATGAATAGGAAAATACAAATGCGGTTACATGCCAATAGTTGTCATAGTCATGAAAAAGGCCCAGTAGAACCAGTCTCAAAACCAATTTGAATATATTTGTATACTGTGGAGTACAATCTGATCTCCCATGATCATTGAAGTCATATAGGTAATGGTCCAATGAAAAGGAAGCAACAACTCAGGAAAGTTGCGGCCACATAGTGATGTCTTCAAATCTTCTACACAATCCGCTAAAGGTGTAAGTGTACATTATGTGAATAAAGGAGTTGAGTTCGAACACAATGAGACATCGTTTGATTACCAATCATTGATGTATACCGTTAAAAAATGCAAGACAACCTTACTGATAATGAAAGTAGGTATTAAGGCATCAAGTACATTCTTATAAGTGTGAATAGAGGATTCGATGTCGAACACATAAAGAATCCATCGATCAATAGACATTGACATATTCTCAACTGTCGATGGCGAGAGAGCCTGCCACTGATGACTGCAAGCCTCAAGGTACTCATAAGACTCTAGATTTCGTTTCCAAAATAAACGAGCTGAAGTCGATGGAAAGAGACCTGCTGAAAGGATAGCATTAAGGAATCTCTCATCAGTCAGCACGAGGTACAAAGCAAGAGCTTCATGATTTGGTGGAAATCAAATGAAGAACATGTTCATGAACCAATGACCCTGTGCATCTTTTGCGCGCACCAAGTGAAAGCGGTACACGAAAAAGATCCTCTGAATAACAACCAATGATGAAAATTGTTGACAAAGATGAGGAAACCACCAATAAGGCTAATGGCATCCAAGGCACTGCATGAATCCCAATGTGTGAATCGATGTCTTGCCGTCGAGCACAAGGGAAACCACCCAGACAATGAATGATGATGAAATGTTGATTGTTGGTTTCAATGTTACCTACCAATGATGAAAGTAGGGACATGGTGCATTATAAGACTACAATATCATGTGATTCTGAGAAAAACTGAGGGTATGGCCGACATGCAAAGTCAAGAGTTCTGAGGAGTGGTCGACACAAGTTGATAGAATTCCTTTGTACAAGAGCATGAGACATATGGAGGACTCCGACATCATAGACCCAATGATGAATCCATGAGATGCAGGAGGCATCAATGAAATTCTCTATAGGGACTGGAAGAGTAACCAGTCGGTAGAGAAGACTCTGTAACAAGTTCATCTTCCTAAGGCCATGCTCATCCCAAAATTATGATGATGAATGGACTCAATAACTTTGTGCTCCTTTCAAAGGTGACACGATTGCTGCCAACATAAGATAATATTCCCTTCTCGCCTGTATTTTTTTGTTTTTTCATAGACAAATGAATGCTATGATATAGAGGAGGAAACGAGTGTCACAAGTAAGCAAAAATAGTTCCAGCAATGGAACATACCTATGCTCAATGAAGGGAAGTGCATGCGGGAGATGGACACTCGGGGGAATGTTCCCTCCTAGGTATAGGGTGTCAAATTGCGGAGGATATAAACAAGGATCTTCTTGGTTGAGGATGCAAAACTGTTGAGGCAAATGGTTTATAACGCAAAGCGAGAACCGGCTATAGGCCCAATATTGCAAGCAAGGGCATGAGATGCAATCACAACTTAACACCACAAAATGTCCTTTTTTTTATGTATTTTAGTCTACTTGGTGTGAAAAAGGGATAAACTTGTGCCAAATAGATGTCTTTTCAAAACCAATTTTACGAGTGTGAAAGAGACAAGTTCACTTGACAATATTTTCACTTTTTGATAGCGAGTCAAAAAAGAGATTAAATAAGAGTCACGACCTTTCAAATCCAATTTAACGAGTGTGAAAGGGATAAATCACTCGACAATCTTTTCACTTTTTAGACGAGTCAGAAAATAGATTAAATTAAACTCCTATGGGAGAATCTAGGCGATAAGTCACGGGGGAGGCCGAGGCTCCCTTGCATAACTTCTGTGGAATGTCAGTATCTTACGAATAACCGACATAATCTTGGGAAAACCCAAAGCTCTCCAAGTCAAGGAGGATAAAGTACTAACATAGTATATAGTCTCTGTGATAGATCGGATAATGTCTCTTACTGAAAAAGACATAGGTGAGGGAATTGGATACCCCAAAAGATCGTTCCAATCAAAGGTGATCTCCTCAAAACCCGGAGGGAGAGGACTCGGGGAAAGTAGATCTCTCTCTCGTTCAAAAGGTACAATATCAGGGATGCCGACAACATGGTTGAAAGATGCATCACCCTCTACAAAGAGAGTAGGATTGACTAGAGATTGCACTGGTACAACCACTTCTTCAATTCTAGGTTGAAGAGGATGCCGAAAAATAGGGGTAGGGGAAACATCACCCTTGAAAATGGGGGTGTTATCAAGAGAAGATTGCAACAGGATTATTGTCGTGTCAATCAGAGGAACAAGGTGTGGGGAAACCACAGACGCTTCAGAATCCGAAGGTCCCTTAGGTGAGCCCCACGCTTCTGGTATCCCATCCGTGGCTGGACATAAACGAGTAAGGTGACTTCCTTCACAAGTCCTGCAAAGGAATTTAGGCTTACGTCTAAGGTGCCTGGGATTCTCAATGCCCCCAACGTCATTCACAACAGCTGGCGACATGATTTCAATGAGACAGACAGAGGCGAGAGAATCATCTCCTACATGATGTACATAGGTCAGAGATGTGGCATTGATATGACTCGTGGTGATTAGGGTGGTTCCCCCAGTATGACTAGTAGTGGTCAGGTGCGGGTTGTCAACATGACTTGTAGAAGTTGTTGACCCATCCCCAACATGACTGAAAGAGGTTGGTAATGGAGCTCCATTATGATTGACAGTGACTGGGCTAGCGATGATTTGTGGAATTTGATGCCAAGGCCCAGGGAAAGATTGACTTTGAAACATTGCAGGCCAAGAGGGTCCTCATTTACCCCTTGTCCCTATTTGGAAAGGTATTATCCTCCATTTAATTGTTTTAGAGAATTCTAAATGGGCATCATCACTGAATTCTGCGAAGAGATGGAAGTATGATAAGGACTATTCGAGTGAGGATATATTTTTCCCCCTTGTGAAGGGGTTCCGTGAAGAAGGTAGCCCGAACCGTAAAACTTATTCTCCCCATATGAAACACCCAGGGATATATGAGGACTCGCCATGGAAATTGTTTTCGAAGGAACCAACATGGCGGACTGAGGATACATGGATGGAGTGTAATAAGTAGAATAAGAACCCATCTGCGTATTGGCTTCTGAGAGAGCATAACTAGGACTGGATCCGTAAGAGGGGAGGTTCCAACCTCTCGTCGTAAAAGCAGGTTGAGGGACATGGCTCATATCAAATGAATACATAGGCATTGGGGCCATGGTTCCTCCAAATCCAATGCTAGGATTCATATAAGTGGACCAAGGACAGTATTGTGAAGGTGAAGGCATATCAACGGGAGAATGACTAGAGACCCAAGGCGTGAACTGAGTACCATAGTTCTGCATACCATTATTAAAAACAAAAGGATTCATCCCCATGACAAGAGTAGGCATCATGGGGTAGGTAGCGATGAACGAAGGAGTTAAAGGAACTCCACTATCCATGATAAAGAGAAATGCAGTATAAACTCTTAAGGCCAACTAGTAATCAAAGAGCACACCAAAAATCAAAAGGCCAATATGCATGCAAACAGGGTTAAGTGGTTGAGTGGCCTCCCTCCCTAAAGAAGGTATGTCTCAGCCAAGAGGGGCCTTAGAATCCCTACTAAAGATCGGAGGTAACACAATCAGTTATAAGAGCCCTCGTGGGCTTAACAACCAGTCGATCAGATCCCCCCGAAGAGGTAATACTCCATAAAGGTTGTGTGTTATCCGACCCTTATCTGACCGAGGGTACCTATAGAATAAACCCTGCAAGTAACCTATGAGACACCTAAGTCAAGCAACTAATAAACCATTGTATAATTGATGCATAGGTGAGCAGTCGTAAGTCAGGTCCACCATATGGGCAGGGTAGAAAATCTTGAAACCTTGAAATCACCACCTCTCATGGAGGTAAGGGCACTAACAATATCCCCAGATACAAATAGATCCCCAAAAATATCTCTAATGCTAGGAAGGTATCGGGGGGATATCCCTTCAACCAACTTTGTATGATCTCGTGATTAACTCTGGTGTGAGCGGAGCCTCTTGATCTTACCAATTATAGAATAGATTTCTCCACTCCCTGACTTAAACACATATGTTGATTAAATTGCCTTGGAGAAGTTTACTCACAAAATCCTATTCCAAGGCACTAAATCCTAGTTTAGTTTGTGCACCCTAGAAAATAAAATCATTACTAATAAATTTTAAATTATAGCGTTGATTTTATGACCGTGATTACTCAAAAAGGTATGGTAGTGAAACTCATGGTGTTATGACTCTTCAAGAGAAGTAAATATGAAAATAATGCAAAGTCCTAACTTTAACTTTCAATGAATGATATTCTTCTAAAAACAATGCAATTTTCAAATTCAACTCTGCAATTCAGAAGTAAAAAATGCAATCTTTCACTATATGCACTAAGATAATGATAAAAACTCAAAAGACAAAAATTCCAAGTAATACAAACTGCCTATTTTTTTTTGTATTTTCAATATATCAAAACTGAAAATGAATGGACTGAAAAGTAACTTGATATATGGCCCTACTGCATATAAAAAATATATAACTCAAGAAGGATAACAAGCAACAAAACACCCAACCCAATGTGCAAGGACAATAAAAATGAAAACATGAAGAGAAAGACTTCGCCCATAAATTCAACCGAAAGAGGGTTTCCTGTCATCCCACAAGCACTTAACAGGCACTACAGAGACCTAAGAAGGCTCAACAAGTATCAAATCCCACCCAACAAACACTAGACCAGGAAAAAAGGCAAGGCAAACTGATGTACGTGATTGTTCAGGAAAACATAGCGTATATACACAGCTTGCAGTGAGATAGCCTATGTGTATACGCGACTGTCAAGGAAAAAGGCACGTATATGCTTTAAAACAAGGCTAGGCAAGGGAGAAAGGCTGAAATCGCAGACCCATAGTGAATAAGAGTCGTCAAGCAATGAAGCGATAAGAACCACAACAGAAACGAGAGAAATATAAGGAGAAAAGTACTTCAAACCCTAAGAAAGAAGATCAATCCCTAGTATAGTCACCAATTCTGTTACGAGGAAAAATATCTCTATGGCTAGGGTGAACCACAACAGATGGAAATGACTACAGAAATCAACTCTATCCCAAAAATATGATATATAAACCAATGTGCAAGGGAGATAAGAAAGAGGTCTACCTCATCTAGATGTTCGATGATGTCCCCCATTGAGCACTTTGACCCAAAGCTATATATACCTGCAACAAGTTCTCAACAAACAAGCAAAAAAAAGAATATGGTGGCAATATAAAAGGTTAGCACATTAGATAGCATAATCCATCAATATACATAACAAATACAC
>ML796660.1:187037-216031 GCA_009831015.1 Picea engelmannii
TGTGTAAAGGATGTGAATAAAAGGAGGAACCTCCACTTGTATGGAAGTTGCTAATGGTGGAATAAATCATTCCATTGTGTGGATTTGTATTATTGTTTTGAGTTAAAGTTAGTGAAGAATTATCCATGGAAATGACAAGAAAAAATCTAGAGTTGGACTAAGCTCAAAGACAACTAGAGATAAGGGCGATGCCATGAGATGGATGTTCAAACTACTGGATGATATTGTAGCACTGAGGAAAGGATTCCAACAATACATGTGAATTGTTGGATGAGAGGAAGATGAAGAATGATGAGTGCATTCTAAATCTACAAGTGGGTAGAAAATCAAGCAAAACATAAGATATTGTATCATTACAATGTGTGGGAAACTTTATACTAAATAAAGATAAACTTGGAGCAAGATCAGCCAAGGAAAGGAAGCGACTAATGAAGCTAGTAATTCCACTGTAGGATAGAAGTGGGGAATTTTCAAGTCGGGATTTATGGAAATTGCTCAAGAAAAATGGAACAACAATTCATAAAGACAAACAAAATGCAAAGGTAGCTCAAAATAAAAGCAAAGATTGTTACCATAATAAGATGGGATTTGAGGGTATCCCAAGACACAAAGCAAGCTACATGATGCAAAGGAAATTGTTGTACCAACAAATGAAGAACATGGCCAACAAGGTAAACATAATAGTGAGGGAGATTTTCTCACCTTAAAATTTATTTTGTTTATAGAGTAGAATTGTATTTATAAACGTAGTAAGTATAAATTTTGATACATGTAGTGAATTGTTATTGGGTGACAAAATCACGACTAATGATCTAAGGCATGATTTAAATCAGACCTATGAAAAACATTAGTTATTTTCTAAAGTTCCATGCTATGTAGAGGAATTGGAAGGGATGATTTCTTAACTCTTTTTGTTTTTGTTTTGATTATATTTCTTTGGTTTCTATATGTAGATAGTTTTAAGGCATGGGAATGCTAAAAATGAAAGATAATAAAATATATGGAATGCATATGCACTAGTGGGCATATTGAGAGATATTATGCATGCATATAGATATACTTGAGCATATATAGTGTTGCATATTGACCAAGAGTGGTGTGTTGTTACATATGCAATAAGTATGACATGCTGACTAATGTGGTTTTTCATTTGTTGTATAACTAGGAGTGATTGAGGAAATCATTGAAGATGTTAATGATATTGTTGCCTATGATAATAAACCTCATGAGAAGGAAAGAGGACATAGAGAAAGCTTATTAATACGTTGGTGAAGGGATCATGTGAGTTCCAATGAGGCACTAGTTGATCAAGTAGCATCAATGTTGTTGATAACAACCATACAAGTATGAATTAGTTATGCCAATATTGCATGTGTTGAAGGAAATAAAGGTAAGAATCCTTTCAGTCATTATTCAATATCACATATTGATATGTTAAGTAGTTCAAATGCATTGTCTAAATGACACCTAGGCGGGATATGGTAAAGACAAGAAGCCTTGGACATATAAATATTGTTAAAAAATCTATGATGAATTTATATGAAATAGAATGTCACGTTGTGTTGGTTATGAGGTAATAACCAAGGAAATTCAAGAGTTATGATCCTATTGCGATGGTGAATGGCATGTGAGATAACCAAGTGTGAGGCATAATGTTGTTAGATTTGGGAACACTATATCGATTCACAAGTATCCAATGGTCTCCCTACTTGTATCGGTGTCCTAGACTGTAGCCTTCTTGCCAACACTGAAGAGCACTAAGAGGGTGTCTCCTTGGTGTTGTGTTTTCACTAAAAAGGAAGGTGTCTAGATGGTTGTACAAGTTATTGGGGAGGTGGTTTGATGATGTGTTGAGGAATTAGCTAAGCCATCTAACTCATAATTGTGGAATGCATGGCATGAGAATGTGGTATTTTGTGTGATGAAAGGGCACATAACAAAAAATAAAAATAAATTAATCAATTAGTTAAATAAAATAATAACAAAACAACAATAATAAAGATAATAAACATATGGAAGGTACCTTGCAAAATAAACAAACAACCCGACAAATACTAAAACTAATAATAATAATAATAAAATATAGTTTGGGTGTGCAAGTTGTGGTTATGCATAAAGCCTTGAGGTTTATCTCAACCCGTCATGAGCCAAACGTGAGATCTTTCTCCCAAAGTTGGGGAGGTCATAGGTTCGATTATCTTGATCATCTTCATTCCTTAATCAAATTCTTTCCTAACTAATATGGAGTATCATAGGCCTTGCAGTCATCCATTTTGAATTTCTTCAATAGATCCAAAACATACTTAGGTTGAGAAATAAAGATACAATCAGTCATATACAAGACTTGGATGCCCAAAAATAAATGAAATTTACCAAGGTTGGTCATTTCAAATGTATTTATAAACTTCCCCCTCAAACCCAAAATGTAGTTAGTATTACCATCAATGATGACCCAATCATTGACATATAGTGAAATTATTGGAGTATCATCATTTGCATGTAAGACATAAATGTGATGATTTGATTCACAATGCTTGAAACCAAGGTCGAGAAAGAACCTATTAAAATTATCATACCACACCCTAGGGGCATACAACGATTTCTCAATTGATACATGAGATTGTCGTACTTCTAAACACTTGGGGTTACTCCATATATATCTTCTTAGTGATATCACCATGTAAGAAAGCACTCATAACATCCATCTAATGTACCTCCCATCCAAAACAAGTAGTAAGTGAAAGAATAATTCAAACACAATTCATCTTTGCAATGGGAGAAAGGGTCTCGATGTAGTCAATACCTTCCTATCGAGAAAACCATTTATCTACTAAACAATCCTTATGCAAATTTCACCTTCTGATGTGAATTTAGTCCTATATACCCATTTCCATTTAACCAAATTATTTCTTTATAGTCGAAGATCCAATTCCCAAGTCTTATTTTTCATCAAGGAATTATACTCTTCATCCATATTATTCTTCCATTCATTTTGACCACGTGGATTTACATATGTATCGAGATCACATGCCTCTAGCACACATGCCATCAAAGAAACACTACAACATTGTTTTTGTCCTCTAGCCTTCCTTAAGTCATTTACATTACATGCATCAAACACCAACAACTTCATTGTATTGGTCACTCATCGAGGAGGACTAATATCACTTATAGAAGGAGTCTCTACAATAAATTCAATATGGGAGGTAATTGTCAAATAGTCAAGCACTGCAATACTTGTAGTCAAATCTGCTAAAGAGGTTTGACTATAATTTAGGTCTGTTACACAAGCCCAATGCTTAGATAACAAGATGGTTGATGTAGTGTATAGATTAGTTGATTTGGAATTGCTCACAATTTCAAATGGATCACTTCTTAAGGTTCCAAGGGAGGATTTCAATAAGGTAACACCTAAAGTCTTGTCATCAAAGACAACATCCCCCTTGCAAATGAATTCACATTTTACTAGATCAAACAACCTGTAGGATTTCGACTTGTCATAGTATCCCACCATAATATAAGCATGGCTCTTCACATCCAACTTCTTCTACTTATCATCTAGAATAACCAAATATATATATCAAACATTCTAATATGTCTGACTGGGGGTTTCCTTCCACTCCATTTCTTAAGAGGATCCATATCCAACATAATGTTGGTCAAAACCATGTTTAGGATATAATTTGAGTAGTAGACAACCTTTATCCAAAACCTAGTTGGCATACCTTTGGATTGAAGAAAACACCTTGCCATTTCAACTAATGTTATATTATTCATTTTAGCAACATCATTCTACTGGGGCATGTAAGGTACATATCTCTTCCAAGAGATACCATTTTTTGACAAGTAACTGTCAAATGCTTTGCTTACATATTCTTCTCCATTGTCTAATGTCAAACATTTCATAGGTCAACTATATTTATTTTTAGCTAATGCCCTAAATTCTTGAACTTTTCAAATAGATGGTCTTTATTTTTCAAGAAATTAACCCAAGTGTACCTAGAAAAATCATTAGTGAAGGTCAAAACATACCTTCCACCAACTAATGATGGTTGATTTATTGTAAAAAGGTCACTATGGATAAGTTCCAATTGATTATTTTCTCTCTTAGATTTCCATGTCTTAAATGAAACTTGGTGGTGCTTTCCAAGCACACACCCTTCACATACACCATCATGGGGAACTACATTTGGTAATCCATTAACCATATTAAGCTTGACCATTATTTCATAATTCAAAAGTTCAAATGTCTAAGTCCCTCATTCTAAATTTTGCTTTGGTCTTTGGTCCTAGCTATGAGTGTAGTTATTCATGGATCCTACTTAGAGAGGTCACATAGTTTATACATCCTATTTTTAGGGCCAAGAATACCCTCACCATGAAAAACAATTCATTGTTAATATCCTTCACAACAAAGTTATTATGCCATAATTCAAACTTCTTGCCAGTGTCGGTTAGTTGAGGTACAAACATTAAATTTGCACTCAGACTTAATGCATGATACACATCAGTGGTCACACAATTTTGACATTTAACCCTACCACAAATAGTATTAGTAATTGCATAATCACCTACAACAAATATTTATTCATATGCATCCTTATTCAATGAAGAAAAGAGAGAGGCATCCTTAGCCATACGGTGGGTACAACCAAAATCAACTATCCACCCAATTTTAGAAGTGTGGGCATGTAACACTTGAGAAGTACTAAGAAAAAAGGCATAGTTATCTAGCTTACCTTCTGAGACTCGATGTTGTAGGTTAATTGATTCTATTAGTCAACACCTCACCTTCAACCCTTTTAGCCTTTGCCTTGAGGTCATCAGTCTTCCTCTAACAAGTCTTCTCAATATGTTCTATCTTTCCATAATATCGATTGGTTTTCTTCTCCTTAACTTTCCTTTTCAATGGAAAATAATCATGCTTCTTCTTGTTAATTTTGTTGACACAACCTTTATCATGGTAACCTCCATGATGTTTCTCTTGCTTGTATCCATGATCTATTTCTCTATATTTATATTGAGATTTTCCCTTAAGAAGATGGGCATGTTGCTTATTCTCATGTTTTCCTTCATCAAGCAACTTGCTCTATGCTCTAATTAGAAAACCACATAAATAATCAAAGGTATAGTCTTTACCATCTTCTTTTTCTAGAAACCTAAATTGTACAAAATGTCAAACAAAAAATGTCATAGTGTGTCTTCAGATTCATTAGGGTATGTTCTATAAGTTGGTCATCGTTCATAGGAAAATCCTTTCCACATTCACCCAACTGCAATTGTAGCTCCTTCACATGAGTCAAATAGTCTTCAATCTTATCAAAGGAGAGGGGATTAAGAGATATCAACTCTTTCTTAATTTACATAATCTAACTTTTGTCTATCTTATTAAGCAAATTATCCAACTTCTTCCAGACTTGATTTGGACAATTGATCCCACTTGTATGAAAGTGAATCCCCCTGAAGATATTTGTCATCATGTCTCGTACAACCTCATCCTTCTTCCCATTTAATAATGAACTTGTTGTGTTCATCCTTAGGGTATCAAACCATGGTCTTTGTAAATTGCCAAATATATTTACTATTTAATAACATTTTCATATCTTGTGCCAACATGCCATGGTTGTGGCCATTTAAAACCATTGGGTCTTTCTTACACTTGTGTACTTTTTTGTTTCTTTGATGTTTGGGCTATGAGTTTTCACTATATTTTCCGCTAGAGATGAAAATAAAATACCTATATGCTCTTTATGAATGCAACCTTTTTCATACTAAAATTAATGCTTATGTTTTTTTTCGCAAGAAAAAAAGAAAGGTTGTATTGCTAGAAATGTGATCCAAATGACTTGCGAATTATATTTGCTTAGTAAATATTCATTTAGTGCCAATAATGGTGTAATTAATTAAACACCACATTTTTTAGGTATATGGTTTTATAGTTGGTTATGATTTTGTTATGATCCCCTCCTTATTTATTGAGGCACTTTTCATTGAATTGTGTGGTCCTTTGGGACACGACTGTTTTGCATGTATGGATTTTCCTTCTTATGCTTCCCCTAGTTTTATTTGGTTGCTCTAAATATTTATTATGTGACATCAGATTGATTATGGTTTGAAAAACTTGAAATGCTCAAAATTAGTTTCATTTTGACTATGTTTGGACATTAAAAGAAAGCAACTTGGACATCTTTATATCATTGATTTGAGAATGGAAAGAATAAATTTTAGCATGATATTTATTGACAGTTTTGTTGACTATTAGTTGAGTTATAATCTATATTCATAAAAATGGGATTTGAAAATAACATGTAATCAACTTTTGTATGCCCATAGTGGAGGATTGATTTTGGAAACGATATCAAGAATTATATTGATGAAGATTTCTTTACTTTTGTTGTGGAAAACCAACAATTGTGTATATAAATAATTGTTACAAAATAATTTCAGAGAGTTTTTAGAGAGAGTAAATGTTTTTTTTAAACATAAATTGAATTTGTATTTATAAAAGGGGTGTTACGAGGAAAAATATCTCTATGGCTAGGGTGAACCACAACAGACGGAAATGATTGCAGAAATCAACTCTATCCCAACAATATGCTATATAAACCAATGTGCAAGGGAGATAAGAAAGAGGCCTACCTCGTCGAGATGTTCGATGATGTCCATTGTTGAGCACTTTGACCCAAAGCTATATATACCTGCAACAAGTTCTCAACAAACAAGCAAAAACAAGCATATGGTGGAAATATAAAAGGTTAGCACATTAGATAGCATAATCCATAAATATACATAACAAATACGCCCATGGATAATAATTCATATATTTGCAAGACATAAATTGGATGGGAAGAGAGTATTTCTATTAATAAATGATCAACATAAGTGAAAATATTACAGACTTTCGTGTCGGCGCAGTTCGGAACCGAGAAACTAAGTTCCTTCCAGCTCATAGAAGGGAGACAATGAGGTTCTCCATCAATAAGGGAAGAGCTTGGGGGCTAAACACTATGTTCAGACTTAAAGGACAAAGGGATGCAAACTCAATATGAAGTAAATAATTTCTCCAGAGTAACTTTGCTCTCAAAGTTGAATTCTTTCTCCTTTTCCATAGATCGGAATTGGACTCTTTATAGCCTTCAAAATGCAACTGAAGGGCCAAGTCGGAATGTTTCCAGTATATGGAAGGCCAAGGATCAAAGATCTCTTGTCATGACATGGAAACCCGACATTTATTTTTGATTTTCTAGCACAAATCCCGATGTACGCGGGTTGTAGTGGAGCAACCTGCTTATATGCTTGTTGTATAAGGTGCAAGATGCGTACAAGTGGAAAAAATTGTATTTTGTCTCTAGATTTTAGTAATAGGGAAGACAAGTCTGCATAGGGAAATGGAATAAGGCCCTCTCTACAAGATTGCAAAGGGTGAGGCAAATCTTGCTCTAACAAATGCCCCCTAATGTGTGAGGTTAGAGGAGTATTTGTGATGGCCGAAATACATTATAAATAACCCAGAAGTGGAGTGGTAGAGAACCAATTGGATGAACTCAATTGCTCATTACATTATTCACCGACTTTGCATACATCACTACCAAAAATACACTGCAGATCCATGTGAAAATATACCAAACAAGTGTCTGTAGCCATGAATAGGAAAATACAAATGCGGTTACATGCCAATAGTTGTCATAGTCATGAAAAAGGCCCAGTAGAACCAGTCTCAAAACCAATTTGAATATATTTGTATACTGTGGAGTACAATCTGATCTCCCATGATCATTGAAGTCATATAGGTAATGGTCCAATGAAAAGGAAGCAACAACTCAGGAAAGTTGCGGCCACATAGTGATGTCTTCAAATCTTCTACACAATCCGCTAAAGGTGTAAGTGTACATTATGTGAATAAAGGAGTTGAGTTCGAACACAATGAGACATCGTTTGATTACCAATCATTGATGTATACCGTTAAAAAATGCAAGACAACCTTACTGATAATGAAAGTAGGTATTAAGGCATCAAGTACATTCTTATAAGTGTGAATAGAGGATTCGATGTCGAACACATAAAGAATCCATCGATCAATAGACATTGACATATTCTCAACTGTCGATGGCGAGAGAGCCTGCCACTGATGACTGCAAGCCTCAAGGTACTCATAAGACTCTAGATTTCGTTTCCAAAATAAACGAGCTGAAGTCGATGGAAAGAGACCTGCTGAAAGGATAGCATTAAGGAATCTCTCATCAGTCAGCACGAGGTACAAAGCAAGAGCTTCATGATTTGGTGGAAATCAAATGAAGAACATGTTCATGAACCAATGACCCTGTGCATCTTTTGCGCGCACCAAGTGAAAGCGGTACACGAAAAAGATCCTCTGAATAACAACCAATGATGAAAATTGTTGACAAAGATGAGGAAACCACCAATAAGGCTAATGGCATCCAAGGCACTGCATGAATCCCAATGTGTGAATCGATGTCTTGCCGTCGAGCACAAGGGAAACCACCCAGACAATGAATGATGATGAAATGTTGATTGTTGGTTTCAATGTTACCTACCAATGATGAAAGTAGGGACATGGTGCATTATAAGACTACAATATCATGTGATTCTGAGAAAAACTGAGGGTATGGCCGACATGCAAAGTCAAGAGTTCTGAGGAGTGGTCGACACAAGTTGATAGAATTCCTTTGTACAAGAGCATGAGACATATGGAGGACTCCGACATCATAGACCCAATGATGAATCCATGAGATGCAGGAGGCATCAATGAAATTCTCTATAGGGACTGGAAGAGTAACCAGTCGGTAGAGAAGACTCTGTAACAAGTTCATCTTCCTAAGGCCATGCTCATCCCAAAATTATGATGATGAATGGACTCAATAACTTTGTGCTCCTTTCAAAGGTGACACGATTGCTGCCAACATAAGATAATATTCCCTTCTCGCCTGTATTTTTTTGTTTTTTCATAGACAAATGAATGCTATGATATAGAGGAGGAAACGAGTGTCACAAGTAAGCAAAAATAGTTCCAGCAATGGAACATACCTATGCTCAATGAAGGGAAGTGCATGCGGGAGATGGACACTCGGGGGAATGTTCCCTCCTAGGTATAGGGTGTCAAATTGCGGAGGATATAAACAAGGATCTTCTTGGTTGAGGATGCAAAACTGTTGAGGCAAATGGTTTATAACGCAAAGCGAGAACCGGCTATAGGCCCAATATTGCAAGCAAGGGCATGAGATGCAATCACAACTTAACACCACAAAATGTCCTTTTTTTTATGTATTTTAGTCTACTTGGTGTGAAAAAGGGATAAACTTGTGCCAAATAGATGTCTTTTCAAAACCAATTTTACGAGTGTGAAAGAGACAAGTTCACTTGACAATATTTTCACTTTTTGATAGCGAGTCAAAAAAGAGATTAAATAAGAGTCACGACCTTTCAAATCCAATTTAACGAGTGTGAAAGGGATAAATCACTCGACAATCTTTTCACTTTTTAGACGAGTCAGAAAATAGATTAAATTAAACTCCTATGGGAGAATCTAGGCGATAAGTCACGGGGGAGGCCGAGGCTCCCTTGCATAACTTCTGTGGAATGTCAGTATCTTACGAATAACCGACATAATCTTGGGAAAACCCAAAGCTCTCCAAGTCAAGGAGGATAAAGTACTAACATAGTATATAGTCTCTGTGATAGATCGGATAATGTCTCTTACTGAAAAAGACATAGGTGAGGGAATTGGATACCCCAAAAGATCGTTCCAATCAAAGGTGATCTCCTCAAAACCCGGAGGGAGAGGACTCGGGGAAAGTAGATCTCTCTCTCGTTCAAAAGGTACAATATCAGGGATGCCGACAACATGGTTGAAAGATGCATCACCCTCTACAAAGAGAGTAGGATTGACTAGAGATTGCACTGGTACAACCACTTCTTCAATTCTAGGTTGAAGAGGATGCCGAAAAATAGGGGTAGGGGAAACATCACCCTTGAAAATGGGGGTGTTATCAAGAGAAGATTGCAACAGGATTATTGTCGTGTCAATCAGAGGAACAAGGTGTGGGGAAACCACAGACGCTTCAGAATCCGAAGGTCCCTTAGGTGAGCCCCACGCTTCTGGTATCCCATCCGTGGCTGGACATAAACGAGTAAGGTGACTTCCTTCACAAGTCCTGCAAAGGAATTTAGGCTTACGTCTAAGGTGCCTGGGATTCTCAATGCCCCCAACGTCATTCACAACAGCTGGCGACATGATTTCAATGAGACAGACAGAGGCGAGAGAATCATCTCCTACATGATGTACATAGGTCAGAGATGTGGCATTGATATGACTCGTGGTGATTAGGGTGGTTCCCCCAGTATGACTAGTAGTGGTCAGGTGCGGGTTGTCAACATGACTTGTAGAAGTTGTTGACCCATCCCCAACATGACTGAAAGAGGTTGGTAATGGAGCTCCATTATGATTGACAGTGACTGGGCTAGCGATGATTTGTGGAATTTGATGCCAAGGCCCAGGGAAAGATTGACTTTGAAACATTGCAGGCCAAGAGGGTCCTCATTTACCCCTTGTCCCTATTTGGAAAGGTATTATCCTCCATTTAATTGTTTTAGAGAATTCTAAATGGGCATCATCACTGAATTCTGCGAAGAGATGGAAGTATGATAAGGACTATTCGAGTGAGGATATATTTTTCCCCCTTGTGAAGGGGTTCCGTGAAGAAGGTAGCCCGAACCGTAAAACTTATTCTCCCCATATGAAACACCCAGGGATATATGAGGACTCGCCATGGAAATTGTTTTCGAAGGAACCAACATGGCGGACTGAGGATACATGGATGGAGTGTAATAAGTAGAATAAGAACCCATCTGCGTATTGGCTTCTGAGAGAGCATAACTAGGACTGGATCCGTAAGAGGGGAGGTTCCAACCTCTCGTCGTAAAAGCAGGTTGAGGGACATGGCTCATATCAAATGAATACATAGGCATTGGGGCCATGGTTCCTCCAAATCCAATGCTAGGATTCATATAAGTGGACCAAGGACAGTATTGTGAAGGTGAAGGCATATCAACGGGAGAATGACTAGAGACCCAAGGCGTGAACTGAGTACCATAGTTCTGCATACCATTATTAAAAACAAAAGGATTCATCCCCATGACAAGAGTAGGCATCATGGGGTAGGTAGCGATGAACGAAGGAGTTAAAGGAACTCCACTATCCATGATAAAGAGAAATGCAGTATAAACTCTTAAGGCCAACTAGTAATCAAAGAGCACACCAAAAATCAAAAGGCCAATATGCATGCAAACAGGGTTAAGTGGTTGAGTGGCCTCCCTCCCTAAAGAAGGTATGTCTCAGCCAAGAGGGGCCTTAGAATCCCTACTAAAGATCGGAGGTAACACAATCAGTTATAAGAGCCCTCGTGGGCTTAACAACCAGTCGATCAGATCCCCCCGAAGAGGTAATACTCCATAAAGGTTGTGTGTTATCCGACCCTTATCTGACCGAGGGTACCTATAGAATAAACCCTGCAAGTAACCTATGAGACACCTAAGTCAAGCAACTAATAAACCATTGTATAATTGATGCATAGGTGAGCAGTCGTAAGTCAGGTCCACCATATGGGCAGGGTAGAAAATCTTGAAACCTTGAAATCACCACCTCTCATGGAGGTAAGGGCACTAACAATATCCCCAGATACAAATAGATCCCCAAAAATATCTCTAATGCTAGGAAGGTATCGGGGGGATATCCCTTCAACCAACTTTGTATGATCTCGTGATTAACTCTGGTGTGAGCGGAGCCTCTTGATCTTACCAATTATAGAATAGATTTCTCCACTCCCTGACTTAAACACATATGTTGATTAAATTGCCTTGGAGAAGTTTACTCACAAAATCCTATTCCAAGGCACTAAATCCTAGTTTAGTTTGTGCACCCTAGAAAATAAAATCATTACTAATAAATTTTAAATTATAGCGTTGATTTTATGACCGTGATTACTCAAAAAGGTATGGTAGTGAAACTCATGGTGTTATGACTCTTCAAGAGAAGTAAATATGAAAATAATGCAAAGTCCTAACTTTAACTTTCAATGAATGATATTCTTCTAAAAACAATGCAATTTTCAAATTCAACTCTGCAATTCAGAAGTAAAAAATGCAATCTTTCACTATATGCACTAAGATAATGATAAAAACTCAAAAGACAAAAATTCCAAGTAATACAAACTGCCTATTTTTTTTTGTATTTTCAATATATCAAAACTGAAAATGAATGGACTGAAAAGTAACTTGATATATGGCCCTACTGCATATAAAAAATATATAACTCAAGAAGGATAACAAGCAACAAAACACCCAACCCAATGTGCAAGGACAATAAAAATGAAAACATGAAGAGAAAGACTTCGCCCATAAATTCAACCGAAAGAGGGTTTCCTGTCATCCCACAAGCACTTAACAGGCACTACAGAGACCTAAGAAGGCTCAACAAGTATCAAATCCCACCCAACAAACACTAGACCAGGAAAAAAGGCAAGGCAAACTGATGTACGTGATTGTTCAGGAAAACATAGCGTATATACACAGCTTGCAGTGAGATAGCCTATGTGTATACGCGACTGTCAAGGAAAAAGGCACGTATATGCTTTAAAACAAGGCTAGGCAAGGGAGAAAGGCTGAAATCGCAGACCCATAGTGAATAAGAGTCGTCAAGCAATGAAGCGATAAGAACCACAACAGAAACGAGAGAAATATAAGGAGAAAAGTACTTCAAACCCTAAGAAAGAAGATCAATCCCTAGTATAGTCACCAATTCTGTTACGAGGAAAAATATCTCTATGGCTAGGGTGAACCACAACAGATGGAAATGACTACAGAAATCAACTCTATCCCAAAAATATGATATATAAACCAATGTGCAAGGGAGATAAGAAAGAGGTCTACCTCATCTAGATGTTCGATGATGTCCCCCATTGAGCACTTTGACCCAAAGCTATATATACCTGCAACAAGTTCTCAACAAACAAGCAAAAAAAAGAATATGGTGGCAATATAAAAGGTTAGCACATTAGATAGCATAATCCATCAATATACATAACAAATACACTGATGGATAATAATTCATATATTTGCAAGACATCAATTGGATGGGAAGAGAGTATTTCTATTAATAAATGATCAGCAAAAGTGAAAATATTACAGACTTCTGTGTCGGCACGATTCAGAACCGAGAAACTAAGTTCCTTCTAGTTGGGCCTCCACCACTTCAATCCTCCACCAAAGGCAAGCTCATAGAAGGGAGACAATGAGGTTCTCCATCAATAAGGGAAGAGCTTGGGGACTGAACACTATGTTTAGACTTAAAGGACAAAGGGATGCAGACTCAATATGAAGTAAATAATTTCTCCACGGTAACTTTTCTCTCAAAGTTGAATTCTTTCTCCTTTTCCATAGATCAGAATTGGCCTCTTTATAGCCTTCAAAATGAAACTGAAGGGCCGAGTCAGAATGTTTCCAGTATATGGAAGGCCAAGGATCAGAGATCTCTTGTTGTGACATGGAAACCCGAAATTCATTTTTTATTTTTTGGCACAAATCTCGATGTATGTGGGATGTAATGGAGCAGCCTGCGTATACGCTTGCTGTATAAGGTGCAAGATGCGTACAAGTGGAAAAAATTGTATTTTGTCTCTGGATTTTAGTAACAGGGAAGACAAGTCTACATAGGGAAATGGAATAAGGTCCTCTCTGCAAGATTTCATAGGGTGAGGCAAATATTTCTCTAACAAGGGGTTGTGCCGAAGAAAACAACATTATTACGTAATGCTAAAATTCAGCAAGCTTAAACATTTATCTAAGATTGCAGAAATATTCATACAACACATCAGAGGATTGATGGAGTTTGTAATTTAACTAAATGCGTTGCAAAATTTCTTTCATGAGTAAATTTTAAAAAATTGGTTACATAACAAGATATAAAAACATTACATTTCTAGAGTGGATTATGAGTTCGGCTTCTTGTGACCACTGACTGTGCTCCTGAAGAAGAGATTTTCTTCTTAACTAACATAGTCCATGCTTATTTTCTTTTTGATAACTTTGATGCTTCTCCCTCCATTCCTTTCACGCCTTGATATGGAGGTTCATGTTTTTCAAGGGTCTCCTCTTCTTCTGCCTAGTCTTCCCAACTCATCTTTTGGGTCAGATTTGAGGGGGTAGAATGATCTTGATCTAACAAGTCTTGTGACGTCGCGTCGAGATTTTTGAATGCTTCCTTGCCCTGATCCGAAGGGATACTATCTTCATGTTTCATAGGGTCACATGGATCCACATATTGCTTTTTGGGTGAGGTATCCATGTTTTCTTTTGATTTTGAATTAGGCTCAACCATAGGTGGATTTGGGGCATTTGACTCATCCTTGTTAATCATTTGGTGTTTTCTTTGGCACCATCCCACAAAGCTGATTTACGTTGGGTTTTCTTGGATTGCCTTGATATTTTCGAGCAATGATATGCCTTATGTTCTATTTCAAAACAAACTTTGCAACGTAAAGAAACATTTTCATAATATAGCTTTTGAGACGAGGAAGAGATTTCACCTATCATGATTATTTTAGTTGGGAATCCTTTGTTGAAATCCATTTCCACACATATTCGAGCATAACTGGTAGTACTATAATTTTTCGTTTCCTGATTTCTGTAGTGGAATTTCACAAGAGCATTTTTGATGGCTCAAAGAGAGGGAAAACCCCAAAGGCACAAAGGTAAGTTTGGAATCCTAACCCAAACCGATGTCAAGGACAAGGAGTTAGTCACTGGATCAAAAGAAGGGGTCCATGGTTTCATGCATAAACCATACTTTCCCCAGAACCAAGGACATGTTTTTAAGATCAAATCTTTGTCTTGAGAATTATCAAACATCACAATAAAGAACCCTTTTTCACAAGGGAAAATAAAACCTTCGCCATTAATCTTTGGTTTCCAAAGGTCTGAGATCCATTTGTGTAGGTCTACTAGATTGTTCCACAGTCGAAAGAATCGAAAAATCAGAGAAGTTTAGTTATAAATTGTTTCCCTAGATACAACATCTTTCATCAAGGGAATAGAGATCATCAGAGCTTCTTGAACCATCAAATTATTAGAAGAAGAATGCACAATATCTCCGTAAGAGGGCTTACCAAGATTTCCAAAGGAAGGAGGCAGAGAGCAAGCACCAACAGAAAGGAAGGGATTACTAATAAAAATGGAATCCTCGAGGAGAGAAGCCGCATTTTTCAATGAGGGGGATGTCGCCATGGATCCCAAAGAGATGAGAGATGATCGAGGTGGATATTGGTGGCCACCCACCTATTCCAACTGGATCCTCTTGACGGTTTTTAGTGCAACACATTCTCTTTGTACTTATTTGTAATTGTGGGTTCTATACTTTCAGTGTTGTTTGAAGCCCTACACATATTCTAGGTGGATATTGGTGGCCTCCCACTTGATCCAACTAGATTATTTTGTATGTTTTCATGTCAGCGCATCTTGTTGTACTTCAAGGACCGTTTTGGGGCCCTAAATAGTGTTTTTTTGGCTCACCACAGTCAAACTGTAGATAGAGTCAAATTTTGACGATGTAATGCATAGTTCTCGAAAATACCTTTCCAACAGGTTATCACGCGCCTAAAACAGAGATCGTATGCATAATTTACGACCCCCGAAAGTTAATGTACTAACTTACCCAAATGAGGCCCACATGACTTTTGGTGTTTCATCTCCTAGGGTTAGGTTTTTGGATGTCTAGGGTTTTGGAATTCATGTTTATCATAAAAGGGCCTTCAGATCCTCATTGTAATAATATTCTTGCGAATGAGCGTAACCGCCACATCTCTTCTCAGAGATAAAGCTGCCACCATTCTAGCGAGTCTTGCACTCTGTATTTTTACAATCTCCTTACAATTATTTCATTAATAGAAATCAAGTATTGATGTATTTCTCTGTTTCTAGCAATTTTCATGAGTATTTCATTGTAATTTCTTTGCTTTCATTTCATTTTGAAAATAATCCATATCAATGGTATTAGATCATGATGCTCTTGATCGTTTTTCAGTGCATGTCCCCGATGAGGTCCGAGTATAGCCAGTTGGGTCTCAAGTTTGTCTCTCTTGAGGACAATCACTCTCGCACACTCGAGAAACCCTCGATGGTTGTAGAAAAGAAAAACAATGGAGCAAAAGATTCTATTAACCTGTTGCTTGAGTAAGCTCTTGCACGATAGAGGGACAAAATGATGGAGAATTTTGCACACATCCTTCAACGCCTGACGATAGCAAAAAGTGCATCTTCATCAAGCGACCATTTTGGATGAACCTCTCCCTTTGAGGTACAAGTTAATTTTGATATTCCCATATTTTAAGGTCAGATAGATGCAGATGTCCTAAAAAAATGGTTAAATCTATTAGAAGATTATTTCTTTGTTCAAAAATTTTCCGACAGAGAAAGGATCACCTTCACACTCCGCAAGGCTCTCCTCCATGTCAAACATTGGTGGGAAACTTACTGGGAGTAAAGTTCCACAAAGGAATTTGGAATATATGGGGCTGAGCCCACTTGAGATTTTTGTGTGGATGCGGTCAAATAATAGTACTATCTTGTTGATAACTATGAAGACCAATACATGAGATGGACCACACTGTGGCAAGAGAAGAGCCAAACAATGTTGGAGTTCACAAATACTTTCCATACCTTGCACACCAAGATGGGTATCAAAGGCTCCGAGGGGCATATGGTTCTAAAATACTGTGGGGATCTACATAGGTACATCCAAACTGAAATGGATTTCCCAAACATCTCATCATTGAGAGTTGCCTATTGATATGCTATCAAAATCGAGTAGAAATTTAGGCACAAGAACAAATGGGAATTTGAGTCTGCAAATCTGCAACAACCAAAGCACGATAAAGACAACCCTAACCAACAGACTCTAGAAAACCAGTCCAAGACATAGGAAAAAAAGGGTAAAGTAAAGATAAAGAATGACACTAAGAATTGGTGTGACTTCCACAAAATCCCCTGGCACAACACCGATGAATGTCACTCAAAACAATCATTGGTGGTCGAGGTCAAAGACACGGAGCCGAACCCTCATTCAGAATCTGATCCAAAAAATATTGAAAATAGACGGATCATCGACGTTGAACCCACTGTTATTGTCGCGACCACATCAATTCAGCTAGAAGAACCAATAGATCATGAAGAGGGGGAGCACCTCTTCCATTCGCAAATGTGGGTGAAGGGGACCCCATTGCATTTCATTGTTGATAATGGAAACCATAAGAACCTCATATTAGCCAAGGTCATCAAACAATTGGGGTTGTCAACAAAACCACACCCACAACCATACAACATCAGGTGGCTTCACCAGAGATGAGATCTTCGCGTCATCGAGTTGTGTCGCCTATCCTATGGCATCCATCCCTTCAAGGATGAGGTAATGTGTGATATTTCCCCTCTTAATGTATGTGATATTTTTTTGGGCCAACCATATATGTGGAAACATCATGATCTAGGTGGATATCGGTGGCCACCCACCTATTCCACTGGCTTGAAAAACAATTATCCACCTTGGCAGTTTTTTGGGTTCCAAACTTCCGGGGTCGTTTTGAGGCCCTAAACGACAATTTTTGGGGATTTAGGGCCCATGTGGTTGTAATAGAATATAAATCGGTCCATTCTAAAAAATTTCTACTCGGTTAGACCTTTCCAACGGGCTATCGTGCGCCTAAAACGAAGATCGTATGCAAAAGTTACGACCCTGGGAAGTTGATGTACTAACTTACCCAAACGGGGCCCACATGACTTTTGGCGCTTCATCTCCTAGGATTAGGTTTTTGGATGTCTAGGTTTTTTGACATTCTTGTTTATTGTAAAAGTCCTTCAGAGCCTCATTGTAACCATATTCTTGCGAATGAGAGCAACCATCACATCTCTTCTTAGAGATAAGTTGCCACCATACCAACAAGCTTGTTTTTCATTGCATTTTACAGTTTCAACTTATTTCCTTATTGAATAGAAAACCAGTTTTATTGTATGTCTGTTATTTTGTGTTAAACATATTTTAATAATCTGTATTCATTTTTTTCTTCTCATAAAATCTGGATCAGTGGTATCATAGCGGTCTTCTCCTTGTCGTCTTAATACATGTCCCCAATGAGGTCAGGGTACAAAGAATTGGGTCTTGAGATTCTTTCTCTTGAGGACAAAATCTCTCGCACACGCAAGTGACCTCTCATGGAAAGAGAAAATAAAGATGACGGGACATGAGATCCTTTCAAAATGTTGCTTGATGGATCCCTCACGCAACAGAGGAACGAGATGATGGATAGTTTCACACAAATCCTTCGACGACTACCAACAGGCGATGCATATTCCTCGAGCGAAGGATCCACCCTCTTAAAGGTACAAATCAACTTCAATATTCCTATATTTGAAGGTTAGATAGACACAGATGTTGTAGATAAGTGGTTGAATCTACTAGAAGGGTATTTTTTTGTCCATAACTTTTCAAATAGAGAAAATATTACTTTTGCGCTCCTCAAAGTCATTCCCCATGTCAAAAATTGGTGGGAAACTTTCTGTGAGCAAAAGGAAACAGAAGAACCCTCATTATTTACAGTCATAGCCACCTGGGAATCCTTCAGGGATGTTATTAAGGAACAATACTACCTTATCGGAAGTTATGATGACTTGTATACCAAATGTACCACACTGCGACAAGAAAGAGACCAAACAATGCCAGAGTTCATAAATATCTTCCATACCTTGCGCACCAAGATGGGTATCAAAGATTCAGAGTGACATATGGTGCTCAAGTATCACAATGCTCTGCACAGATACATCCATACCAAAATGGAATTTATGGACATCTCGTCCTTGGGTGCGGCCTACCGATATGCTGTCAAAATCGAGAAGAAGCTCAAACAAAAGACGCAGCAATTTGGGCCTGGGAATCCCTCACAGAAAAAACCCAGGAAAGGGCGGCCCCAACCCACAGAAAAAAGTACAGAGAAAATATGGGCAGTATCAAGACAACCAGTCCAAGACGCAAGCAAAGAAAGACACCAAAAAGACAAAGAAAGATATCGGGAAGTGGTGCGACTTCCATAAGAGCCCTTGGCATAACACTACTGACTGTCACTCAAAGCATTCATTGGTGGCCAAAGAGAAAGCCTCTAAATCAGATGTGAGTTCTAACTCTGATTCAAAATTAGAAAGGGGAAGACATATCATTGATGTGAAACCCAGTGCCATCGTTGCAACCACCAAGCTCCAGCCTGGTGAACCAAATGATCCAGAAGAAGGAGACAACCTCTTCCATTCACATATGTGGGTAAAAGGAGCCATGATGCACTTCATCGTTGATAGCAGTAGCCAGAAGAGCCTCATCTCAGCATAGGTCGTCAAGCGGCTGTCCCTACCGACATTGCTACACCCACAACCCTACACCATTGGATGTCTCTACCAAGGAATCGATCTCTGCGTCAACAAACAATGTTGATTGTCGTACGACATCAAGCCCTTCAAAGACGAGGTATTGTGTGATGTTTCTCCTCTCGAAGTTTGTAATGTTATTTTGGACCAACTTTATTTATGGAAACGTCATGTGGCCTCATAGTGTTATTATTACTTTGAATATGAAATTGTATAGGATACCCGAGGCATTCCCTCCTAGTGCTATTTCCTTGATATCTACCAAGAAATGCAGGAAGGCCATCTCTCAGATGGGGAAATTTGTCTTCTTTGTGATTCGCTCTCAAAGTGAGTGAAAGATCACATCCAAATCCAGGGCCTCCATGGACGATCTCTCCACACAACAGAAGCAAGTGGATAAGGTCGTGGAAAAATACTCAGATATCTTCTCCTCTCCTACATGGGTACCTCTGCATTGCCAGGTCAAGCATCCCATCGATTTGACCCCAGGCACACTGCTACCCAATGGGCCAGTCTACCACCGCTCTCTGTTAGAAAACAAGGAGATCAAGAGGTAGATCCAAGAACTATTCCACAAGGGGCACATCTGTCCTAGTTCATCGCCTTGTGGGATGCTGGTGCATAAGAAAGACGGGACCTGGAAACTCTGCATTGATTACTAGGCCCTGAATAAAATCACAGTCCAAAATTGGTACCCGATTCCCCAAATCGATGACCTCCTTGATCAGCTCACTGGGGCCAAATACTTCAGTAAGATTGATCTGAAGTCTATCTACCACCAGGTCCCAATAGAATAGACAGATGTATGGAAGACTGCCTTCAAGTCAAAAGAAGGTATTTTTGAATGGCTAGTCATGCCCTTTGGATTGACAAATGCTCCAACAAATTTTATGAGGATGATGAACGATATCCTACGACCTTTCACAAATACTTTTGTAGTGGTGTATCTGGATGACATTCTCACCTACAGCAAGACTTGGGCGGAACACTTGCAGCATATTCAACAGGTCCTGCACACCCTGTGCCAGCACAAACTATATGAAAACTTAGAAAAATTCTCCTTTGGCATGGACAACGTCCATTACTTAGGCTACAACATTGATCATCATGGTGAGCATGTGGATCCAACCAAGATCCATGTCATCCATGACTAGCCAACCCCAACCACACTCACTGAAATTTGGATCTTATTAGGCCTCACCAATTTATATTGCAGGTTCGTGCTGGGATTCTCTCATATCGCATGGGCCCTCAGCCAAGTAACCAGGGGTGGCGGTAAGGAAAAACTTATGTGGGGCCTATCCCAACAAAAAGCCTTCAATGACTTGAAGAAGAATTTTTGCTCATCCCTGGTACTTTCATTACCAGACCTACAACATCCCTTTGAGATCGAAACAGATGCTTCAAACTATGTTGTGGGCGTCGTTCTCACTCAACACGGCCACCCCGTGGCATATCATAGTGAGACACTATCAGATGTTGTTCGTAAGTACCCTACTTATGATAAAGAAATGTACTCCATTGTGTAAGTTGGATGCCATTGGAGACATTACATTCTTTGTAAGGATACAATCATCCACACTGATCACAAGACAATACAGTTCATGCAGACTCAAGGCAAATTGCAGAATGACTGCCATCAAACGTGGTCAACATACTTACAACAGTTCCACCTCAACATCAAGTATAAAACATGAAGTACTAATCGAGTTGTTGACTGCCTTAGTCGACCTCTAGTCGCAACATTCACCATGATGCTAGACTCTTGTGGTCACAAGGCCTCCGTATGGCCCCACCTCTACGAGACAAACCCCAACTTCTCCACCACCTACCAAATGTTGGGTGCCAATTCAGTGGTCGCTAATTTCCATATTCAGGATGAGTTGTTGTGCCTTCAGGGCCATCTCTGCGTTCCATCAAGTGAGCGCATGAAGCTGATTTTGGAATCTCACTACAGTCGGGTGGCATGACACTTTGGCGTCGAAAATACAGTGCCATTATTGCAGAAATATTTCTATTGGTCAAAACTTCATCAGGATGTCAACAAGTATATCAAGTCCTGCATCGCCTGCGTTATTTCCAAACCGACCACTAAGAAACATGGCATGTACGCCCCTCTTCCTACTCCTAACATGTCACGGGAATCCATCTTAATGGACTACATGCCAGGCCTCCCATCTGTTAAGAGGGGAAATGACTGTTGTTTTATGGTTGTTGATTTCTTTTCCAAGATGGTGATTCTATCCTCCTACAAGAAGAACATCACAACAAAAGCCACTTCCAAGCTCTTCTTTGAACACGTATGGGTACATTTTGGGATCCCATAAACCATTATCTCAGATCATGACAGTCGGTTCATCAGCTCATTCTGGTCGAGCCTCTAGTCATTGTTGGATACCAAGCTCACCAAATCCACTGCCTTCCACCCCCAGACAAATGGCCAAATTGAGGTCATCAATCAGATGGTCGTACATATCTTGCACATGTACAATTAAAAACACCCCCACCCATGGGATGAGAGTCTTCCCTATGTCCATTATAGCTACAACCATGCCCTGCATAGCTCAACTGGCCACAACCCCTTTCAGGTGGGGTTGGGATTCCAACCATTGGGCCCCATGGATGTTGCACTACCCCTAGCGACCCCCTCGGATGACTCGTTCCGCTCCACCAGAAGTTGACAAAGCCACTCGGTTCATTGAGTAGATCTAACACATCCGCCAACCGGTTCAGGATATTCTACAGAAGTCTAATTCCAAGTACAAACAAATCCATGATCAACATCGGGTGCCACAAAAGTTTCAGGTGGGCGACAAAGTTTGGTTGCATTTGCAGAAAGAATGCCTTATACGGCCCCATTGGAAGATTCACCCCATCCATTATGGGTCGTACACCATCACCAAGGTTGTGGGTGACAATGCTTTTGAGCTCAACATTCCCCTCTTCCTTGGTCTACATCCAGTCTTCAACATGGCTCTCCTTCGACCATATTTCCCACCATTATTGGACACCTCAGAGATAGAAGAGAAATTGACACCAACAGATCTCAACCCTGAATGCATGAAACATGCATCCAGTAATCAAAATGTGGACACTCGACAACAAAGGATCCAACTTTATTGAGTTGTCAAAGCAGGGCAACTCCTGCACCAAGGCAAGTGGCTCACCTGGGGCCAAATTCAGCAGAAATTTCCTCATCTAATGGGGGAACTGAACACAATAGATACCATTGCTTCCTAAGGAGGGAGGATTGATCTAGGTGGATATCGGTGGCCACCCACCTATTCTACTAGCTCGAAAAAACAATTTTCCACCTTGACAGTTTTTTAATAGTTTTTCGGGTTCCAAACTTCTGGGGCCATTTTGAGGCCCTAAATGACATTTTTTGGGGATTTGGGGCCCAAGTGACTGCTATAAGCATTGACCTGGGCTAGTCGGAAATTGTTCTTCTCGGTTAGAACTTTCCAACGAGCTATTGTGCACCTAAAATAAATATTGCATGTAAAAGTTACGACCTCGAGAAGTTGATGTACTAACTTATCCAAACAACATGTGGTCATGTTCCCAAAAAATATTAAAAGAGACTTTCTCCATGGGAAAAGTGATTTCTTTCCTCTGCCAAAAACCATATAAAGGAAGGTCGTCACACCCTGCTATATTCATAGGGTACAACAATGCTTGATCGTCTCACTCTTCACTATACCTAGACTGTGACGTCGTCGCATGTTGCTTGTGTATAGGGTGTGACGATGCTTAAAGCATGGGAAAAGTCAAATTTCACGAATGTTATAGAAGGGGATCTTCTAGAAGATGAGGTGGCCTCCAATCGGTTTGGATCTTACTTGCTTCTATGACTTTGTGGGATCATCCTAATCTCCTCATCCATCTCTCTTTCACACTATATAAGGAGGGATCTCTCATGGAAAAGGCGAAGGTTGAATAGGCTAAGATTTGTATGGATATTTCTACTTCAGATGATGCTTAAGAGCTTCTCTTTAGTCCTTCAAGTCAAATTGTGGGTCTTCTTCATTCAAGGCATTGGAGCAAAGTTGTGTGTGTTGAAGCAAAGAGCCATCGAAAGGGGACCTTGCAACATCAAGGCATGGGTTGTATTCTCCACTTTTTATTCACTTAATACAGTAATGCATTTCTTCCCTATATAAGCATCTCGTCTTCTATTGTATAATTCCTTGATCATATACATAGACTTCATTAGAATGTATAGATATTTGTTCCTCTTCTTTGTTGGTTTGTGATTCTTGGATAGGCTTACTATTCTGCAAACTCAAGGAAGGAGTGACAAAGAGGACACTATCAGGGACAAGCGTTGTTTAAAAGGTATGTCACTTGTAACCCATTAAACTAGTTCATATGATGATGAAGTTTAAGGCGAAGTGTGCATTATGTTTTGTTTTGTTCTAGTTTCCTATAGAATCTAGGGAGATCTATTTATGTCCGCATTTACGGATTAATCCGATAGCAACTTCCAATAACTCAAGCCAACGAAGAGAGAACCTACAGATAAGGTTAAACCCTAGCTAGCGCTGCCATGGAGAGTCAAATGCTACATAGAGGGAGTTGTTTCATGAATGTAAGATGAAAAGGGATTTTGATGAATAGAATTAGAGAGAGTAAATGTTATTAATGAATTACATACTTCAATTGTAGTCATCGCAGAGAAAATGGAAGAATTCATAGTTAATAGTAGTATGTTCTTTGAGCTCACTTTATAATGCTCATGGTCCCTTCACATATTCACTTTTTCAATAAATATGTACTTTTCTTGTTGAAGATTGCAAGTTGATCAAGTTTCTTTCCTTGGTTTCCATTTTGGTTGTGGAGCTTGGTTTCCATTTCGGTTGTGGAGCATATTTATGTGTTGTGTATTTAAACATAACATTTTTATGTATGCAAATAAATATAAATTTATGAGCTATTTTGTACACACATTCATAATGTTGCACTCTTTATCATTTGATAATTTGTATTCGATTATTTATATCAAATAAGGTCTCAAATTTTTTTTTTAAATGAGATCTTTTATTTGTAATCTCATTAATGCCCCAATATCACTAAGTTAGTTGTGATTACTCATACTAATGAGTTATCATTAAGTCAGTAAAAAAGAGTTAGTTAAGCATTAATGATTTACCATGAGTTATCATTAAGTCAGTAAAAAAGAGTTAGTTAAGCATTAATGATTTACCACTATGTTAGTGGAAATGTGTTATTATGAGAATTCAAAGGGTCTACCCCAAAGTGGTAATCATCCAATTCTATTGTCAATACAATCAAATATTGTTTACTCATTTGAGTAACAAATACATGGATTTGTCTGTCTCCATTATTTAGAAATTGTAGGTGCATTCCAACCCTTGGGTGTGTATGTGCCTCCCAACCCTTTATTCCTTGCATTGTTGTTACTTTTCAGTTATCATTGTTTATTGTTTAAGTATTCCATTATGGGTATTGGAACACTTCAAGTTGATATTAGCATATGGATATTTTCACTTCATTGTATTGTTAAGAAAGAGGTTTAAAAAAAGGAAGGAAAAAAAAAAAAACAAGTCCACAAACTTTAGAATGGTTTTAGAAACTTTTCCACCATAATTTAAAGAAATCAATTACATACCTGGAATATACATCAAAATGTTATGTAATTCATAATTTTTTTTTTTCTAAAATCATAGGTCATATACTCAATATATTTCAAATTGATTTTTTTTATTTTTTGGTTATAGTCTTGACTTTATTTCCGATTATTTTAAAGAGCTTATATGTTTTGAGAGACTGCATAGATTGAATCCATGACAATGACATTTCATAAAATTCTTTTGTGGATACAATTTGTTTTATTATATGATATACATTTGAGTGACACTCAACAAGTTACAAGATCTGCAATTTCTCATACATATTTAGCTTCATAACCAGGCTTGTGGAAATGGGAAAGACATAATCTAGGTAAAATTTATTTTTGTATGAAACCCTAACATGACCTATTTGAAATAAGTAATTGAATAATTTTTAGATATATGCCATATAATATTTATTATTCCTATTTATATAATGGGAGAACACATAGAATAATTTGATACATGGTTTGATTTAGAAGAGCTTGTCATGAAAGGTATGCACACATATTTTAGCTTTGTGAAGACAATTGTTTTAAATTTCTCTTCACTAAATCTACTTCTCTCTATGACGAATCTCCATATAAAGAGAATTTATAAGAGGTAGACATGATTTACCAACTTTTCTTTTATGAAGCTTGTTATCCCCCATTTATAAGGATAACTAAGGAGATGATGTCTCAAGGCCCTCAGGTTGCAGACATGGAGTACCAAGAGGTAGCCCAACACACAGAACCCTTCATTCACATTACATCACCATTCATCGATGGCAGCAATGTCTGGTGTTATGGTAAGTGTCATTCTAATAATTCAAGCACTTGAACATGTTGCAAAGGATTATTTCTTGAATTTGAAAGCATTTTCTTGGAAATTATGATTTTTTCCCTATTTCACCTTGGTGAGTGTCATGGTTTCCTAGTAAGTGGCCACCCTTGGGGAAAGGGTTGCTACCGGGGTGTCTCCTTGAAGGGTCATCGTACCATTACCACTTATACTTGCCACATTACATCACTTCTTCCCCTCTGTTTCCCGATATTTTAGGTCTTTGGGCTTATTGACCCAAGAAGGGCATGTACCTCATTTCAGGGGAAGAAGGGGCTAAAGGCCCGAGGGTAAATGTAGCTGGAAAAAGATAAAAGACAAATCATAACCTTCTAGATGCTCTCCCAAGAGGTCTTGAGAATGATGAAATGTTTCTCTTAAAAAATTGGAAGACCTGCAAAAGAAAACTCACATTATATAAATGTACCACTTGTTGAGGTGTATACATGTATGCAATGTCCCTTTCTTTCCATGCATATGGCACTCTATGTACCTTTATTTTCAAGTGACATTGTGGTACCCTTTTTTTCCATGTCTTATAGTACCCAATAGTTTTGTACTTTAATTAATTAATGGCAAATGAATGGGCTTGGAAAAATGTTGCATCTCAGGCGAAGGGAAACACACCCTCTACAAAGGCACCCATAAATGAGAAAATACGAGCCCTTGTATGTCATGAAACCCAATACCTATAAGTACAAACCCCATCCACTGCATGACCTAGAGAGGTTTCTCCTTGGAAACTTCCCCTACTTGAGGAATTGATTTACCCAATAGGGCACTATGGCACCCCTCCCATATCTAAATTTGGAAAATTGTATAAGGTCTTTGAGCATATGTTTATTTTGAAAAGGGGGGATTTGATGCACATGTTTGGGTGTTTCTTTTATTAGATATGGCTTACTTGGAATGATATTGTGACTTGTGGACACTTGTAGGGCATACTTTCTTGTCTTTGCAGGTCTTTGGCATGTGCCAACTTGATCGTTGAGGCACAAGGTCACTTGGAACTTCACTTGTGGAATGAATCCCATAGGATGGATGATGTGCCCCCTCTCCTAGGACAACTTGGATGAGGGACATTGCCTTTGGAGGCACTTGAGTGTCCCTTGAAGGTGACTCACTAGCCTTCCCAGCCCCAAGGTTTTCCTTTGGAGGCCTCATTTCTTTATTCTGGGGCATGACGTCACACTTGGAGGGATAGGGTTTTGGTGAATTGATGATGGCTTGGAATGTGTTGATGGAGGAAGACCCTTGCACCATGAATATATGGCCTTTGGAGGCCCAACGTCTCCCTCAACAAGCTTGACGACTTGCCATTTATGCCAAATGGTCACCCCTAGAGGGCATGACATCATCTTTTAGGGCTTGCTTATTTTGTAAAATCAAATTATAACTTGTAAAGGGGAAAATTAAGAGGTTAACTTCCCTAATTTTTGTTTTACCCTAAAGTATGTGGACAAAATTGGCTTGCAAGGTCTTGTATAAATAAGACCTTGTAACTTTCATTTTAGACATAATAAACTTGATAATTACATAAGTTTTGGGCTGAATTTTTCTCCCTACTTGGGCAATTCACAGTCTCTCTCTTATGCTATTTTGGATGCTAGTTGCTTGTCTCTCATGGAAGAAATGGTGTACTATCTCTCTTGGATTCTTTCTCTTTCTTTGTGGTGGAAAATTCTTGGTAAATAGGGTTTAATCTTGCTATCCTTGGAATTGGTAAGAAATTTATGCATGTTGTTAGTGTTTCTCATTGTTTCATGGTTATTATTGTCTAAACCATTGGAGGAGTATAAAGGCATACAATCTCCACTATGGTCCATTATTTGTCTTGGAGAAACTATTTAACAAGGTTGCTAGGAGGAGTAAAAGGGCTTACACCCTCCTAGTTTTACCTTGCTAATTGTGTTTTCCTGAGGGAGTAAAAAGGATTACACCCTTTGGGGGGTAACACAACTATATATTACAACAAGAGACCCCATAACCTAATTGATAAAGGCACTAGTCTAATTTGCATTGGAGAAATAAAATCATTGGATTGGAATATGTGGAAAATAGAGATTTTGCAATTGTTCAAGTTGGAATAAATCTTGCATGCTTAAGGCTTCTTTGTGACCTAAGGGCATCTAGATTGGCCTTGTGATTCTATTGTTGTTATAAACTAAAATCTTCAGCCATTAGGGCTGTAGACAAACACTCTTTAATCATCTTTTGTCATGTTTTCTACCGTTGAAAATTGCAAGTAAATAGTGCTAATTATTCTTCTTGTCAAGAACTTTCATTTAATAGCTTTTCTTGTGAATTTCAGTGGCTAGAACTTGCTGCCGTAGAAAAAAAATTCTTCCGCCACAAGGATGCCCTAATACATTGCTGATAACATCAATTTTCAGCCCTATTTTTCCATCAAAACTTGTGTTTAAGCATTGGGATATTATCTACATGATTAGGCCTTGATTACAAAATAATTATTTGATGTTTTGGATGGTTAATTTTGCAGCTAATAACTTCTTTATTTTCTGATCTATATATTTCCATACTGCTGCAATTTGGGACAACAAGCTTATCTTGTTGATTCCCCATTGATTAAAGCTTGGTTTATGATCATTTGTCTTGTTCCGGGAAGGGCTAACATCTTTTCTAGGTACTCAACACTTGGAAACCATTCTCCCTCCACAAGGCTCTTCTCCAAGCTCGATATTCATCTCCAAACTTGACCTATAGAGGTTTCACTCATCATCACTTTCCATCTCAATCCCCCTAGGGTCACCGGTATTCCCCCCTTGTGGTGTTTTATCTGTTGAAATAATGTAACTGCGAAGAGCATTCTTATTATTATTTTGTTATTGGATTAAATCCCCATTGTGGATTAATCATGTCATTATTATTATTGGATTAAATCCCCATTGCGGATTAATCATGCCATTATTATTATTGTTGTTATTGGATTAATCCCCATTGAGGATTAATCATGTCGGTAATTGTATAAGGACCAAATCCCCTTTTGCAGATTGGTCATCGGACAATTACAAAGTGCAGAATAAGAAGTCGGCCCCAACAGTTATA